>VCRD01000030.1:461374-497751 GCA_006783055.1 Trinorchestia longiramus
TGTTGTTGTCAACTGCTGACTCTGCTGTTGTTACCAACTGCTGACTATGCTGTTGTTGTCAACTGCTGACTCTGCTGTTGTTGCCAACTGCTGACTCTGCTCTTGTTGATAACTGCTGACTCTGCTGTCGTTGCCAAATCTTGACTCTGCTGTTGTTGCCAACTGCTGACACCGCTGTTGTTGCCAACTGCTGACTCTGCTCTTGTTGCTAACTGCTGACTCTGCTGTTTCCAACTGCTGACTCTACTGATGCTGTCGATTGTTGACTATGCTGATGCTACAGCCGGTTGATTCTGTTATTGCTGCAGACTTCTGATTTTGCCGTTATGATCAATTACTGACTTTACTGATATTGACTGAATTGAATTTCCTGTTTGTTGAATCAGCTGATGCTGCCATATGCTGACTCTACTAACTTGAGTAGAGTAGAGAAGAGTAGAATGAGGCTATAGGAACGAACCTTCTGGCCCATTTTTGGGTCGGATAATTACTTCGATAATTATTCGGTTGTTTTACCCAAGTCCCATGCCGTATTTCTAGCCGCGTCAACCATGTCGGCAGCGGGATTCGAACCCGGGTCTTTCCGCTCGCAAGCAGATTCGCTCACCAGTCGACCAAGCTGGTGATTGAGCTGTTGTTAGTTGCAAAATCCTGTTCTTAGGCACCGTTGCATGTTTTTCTCGAGAGTTTTATTTGCTGTACCATTTGTTCTTTACTTTGCTTCCTTCGCAAATCCTCTGTATTGACATTTACTTGACGAGCTACTGTTTTCATGTGGTGAGTTTGCTGTTGTTGCCATAAAGAGAATTTGTTTCTGGTACCATAAAGTGAACTTGCTGCTGATGCCATAAAGTGAACTTCCTGCTGGTGCCATAAAGTGAACTTGCTGCTGATGCCATAAAGTGAACTTCCTGCTGGTGCCATAAAGTGAACTTGCTGCTGATGCCATAAAGTGAACTTCCTGCTGGTGCCATAAAATGAACTTGCTGCTGGTACCATAGAGGGAACTTGCTGCCGTTGATATAAAGTGAACTTGCTGTTGTTGCCATAAAATGAGCTTGCTGTTCTTGATATAAAATGAACTTGCTACTGGTGCCATGAAGTAAACTGGTGCCATAAAATGAACTTGCTGCCGTTGCTATAAGTGAGCTTGCTGCTGGTGCCATTCGATGAATCTGCTACCTCTCAGTTTTTTCATTGTGCGACTATTACAATTGTTTTTTTCAGCTGTTAAAGTTATCCATGTGCTGTGTTAGTCCCTTGTTTGGTAAATGACTGCTGTTTGCTTCTCTGCCTATATTTACAGGCCATTACTTTGACAGTTGCATTTGGTTTGAATAAAAGGGATGTGTCTATCAAGTGTATCTCTGCCCTGGTAATCATTGTCTGTTTTTCTAATGACATCAGCTAAATTGCTATAGATGTTCTGGCAGGTAAACACCAATTCCCATGCGTCTTTGTGTATTTTCGTAATTGAATTGCAAATGGAAACTTCTGATGAACTATGTCCTCGAATATGCTTGATTATTCGAGTTTATAACATAGTGCAACGTTCTCGACACATTTTATCATTTTTGGAAGCAGCACAGCAATACGTGGAAGCACCGCGTGCACGACAGTACGCAATAGTCCAAACGAGAGGCTCACTTATCATCAAAGAAGCTTCTGAGAGCCAAGAACGTGATGCAAAGAGACGTCTTGTGCGTCGCTCTTGTTGATTGCAGTGCTCGGGCTGCGTAGTACTCGCTTTATGATGTCACGCATGTTTACCTCAAGCATTGTTGGTGACGAGACCTGTTCATATTTATTAGTTACGGAAGAGCATGCATATCTTCTTTATGTCTAATTTTAACACAAACACTCGTTTGGAAGACGCTTTCTATTTAATTCTGATGTAGGTTAATGTTTGTGACACGTCCATATTTGTATTTAAATTTACCGCAAGCACGTTTGTAGCATGTGTTCTTGATGATTATGTTAGGCACGAGCATTCGTCTATAACACGTCTTCCTTACGCCCGTGCTTGGCACCAATGCATTTTGTATTTGTTGGCTTACGTAAGACATGTTAGAGTTAAAAATTTAAATTGCGTCTTAATTATGTTAAATCTTAATGAGTAATGCAGGCGTATTGAGATGGCTGAAATGAATCAATGCATTTAATGACCATGGACTTCATGCATCATGTTACCATAGTTTAAATGCTCTCTAGGGAGCTTGAAGATTAATGTTTTAGAACAGATTTAGCACTGACTTTACTCGCCTCTTGTTCTTCTGAAGAAATATGCTCAAGTGCTCTGATTATTTCACTTCTGAATTACAAATAAAATATTCTGTGTTTGAATATCAGTTAATAATTCTGGAAAGGACTGCAGATCAGTGTTACGAGGGCGTTCTTGCGAGAACTACGGTTTGCGCTCTGCATGTGTGCATGACAAGCTTCTGTCCTGCTTAGATTAAGTATTTTCCCATAAATGATACTTGTTTTTAGACTTTTTAGCATTTTTCCTGCTTCCAGCTAATTGGAGCAGGATTATTGGCATGTTTGTGTACAAAATTCCTATTTGTTTAGACTTAACATTTCATATTTAGCAGCATTATTGACATTTTTAGACTAAAATCTTGTCTGCTTAGATTTAGCATCTCATATTTAGCATCATTATTGTCTTTAGACTTAACAATTCATGCTTTGCAGCGATATTGATATATTTAATCACTTCATGAACAAGTAGATTTGTGTTACTTTAAGATGTACGGTATGTACATAGTTCAAACGTAAAATATCATCACCTTTCCCTCCCGTAGTTACTGGTAAATCATTTCATGAGAGACCTAGTAACCTTTCCACTCTGAGATACTGCAATTGTTAGGGAATTTTAGAGTAGAATTATGTTATAAATTACTTCATTTGTTAGACCTACAACCTCTGCATGTTAAACATTTAACACTGATTGTAATTTATTGTTCAACAATTTATGTTCGTGTTTTAAGGTACTGTTTTCCATTACGTGTCATCTTTCATATACTATCCCCATGTTTATTTCATTTTCGTGAAATTCATCATTTATCGGTAAAATTTATATTTCGTACCCCAACTTTTCATTTTTTTTACCTGACAATGAAATGCTCTTATAAATTCATCACACTGTCTCATAACTCTGAACTTATCGATTGGTCCTGTGTTGTCACTTACTCAAGGCTTTTATACTTAATGTCTCACCAGATTTTTACAGACAATTTTTAGCCGCATCTGCTGAGGTATTAAAATTAATAAAATGAACTCGTAAAGAAAAAATATCAAATTTACGTTTTTTTTAACTCCTTTTCTAGATGATAAACCTGAGTCTTAACCTTTTCATGACAATATACGAAATGCATGTGTAATACACTCATAAACACTATTAAATTCTGTTTTAAAATATAATCTACTTAGTGTCTTTATTTAACGAATTCATGTATCGTAAGTAGTAGTTCACTTGGGGCTCTTTAACTGTTAGTTTAGATGCCAAATTCCAGAATAGTCCCAATTTCACTGCACAGTACATCTATATCATTACTCGTCGTGAAATCCGTACAATTCTCAGTCGATTACCCTAATCTTGATTGCCATTTTTTTGCTCTACGCTCAGTACAATTTCTACTTTTCTGCTCGAATCGTGCCTTTATATTTTTTGTCTCAAGCCAATGCAACATGAATTTAGTACTGTTTTCAATACCATGAGTACCTCACATAAAGGAGCTACCATAAAAATTTTAGACGGTGGGAAGCATGCGACGATACCCCAACAGCTTTGGAATTACAATCAATGTCGCTAAAATGGATTGCCAAAATCAATGGGCCTTGAATTACCGCTGGTAGTTCATCACTTCTAGGAAAAGGTATCATTTTAATCGACAGGTTCCAGATTATGCAGCTAATCAATATTGATTCCCAGTGAAATTATTGCTTTCGGACGACAGGATATATGGTCCGAGTGTTTCATTAGTTTTATAGGCAAGACATTCTGGTGAATGCTTCTCGTCGTCAGTTCTTTTCAAGTCAGAGATGAGTGACTTCAGAAAAACAAGAACATTTCTTCGTTATGGAACCTTTTTTGTGTCAGAACAATTGAAACAATGGCTCTATGAATTTCATACATACCTCTGTAATTTCTCTAAACTTGAAAAAAGGCTATTGTCTAACTACCTCTCGTTGATGCATGAAATAAACAGAACATGAGAAATTTTTGGATTCAAATAAAACAATATTGTTGTTTTTTCTCGCAAAAACTTAAAATAATGACACAAGGCTATAGAGTAAAGTCTGCTCCTGTAATTTTCACAATTCGGGATAGTGATTGAATTTTAAAAATGTAAAGCATTTCATTACAAATTTGAATGAGTTATATTTTATGTTTTTTAAGCATAATTCAGGTTTTACTTCTTATTGTTTTAACGTAAGGAAACTTTTCTCAAATTTTTCATTTTTTGCCCGGCCACTCAATTCTCTATTAACTTGTGTATGAAAAAGAGTATTTCAGTAAAAATGAAAGATATTGATTTTTTTCTGGCTATTCATGACAAGGAAAAAACGTGTTCATTATTATCACGTACAATAACAGGCTTCAATACTATGATACTCTTCTACAGCTTCTAATTGTCCAGTATCCGAATTTTCCATCTGTCTAAGTCCTAAGACCTCATTGTCTAGTTCACTCTATCAGTCCAGCGTCATAACTCATGTCACCGAAGCATCTGATAGTGTCATGCATCACAACAATCAACTTGGGATTTTCAAACTGAAGGCAAAATAATGTATCTGTAATCTTTTAGGTTTTCTGTCGTTTTCTCATTTTTCCTGTTCAAGATTTTTTTCGCTCAGGTAAAAATTGATGGTCAAACAATTGGTGTGTGACTGGCCTTCTGTAGTCTGTCCTCACTCTCTCTGAAAGGGAGAAAACTTTGAAAATTTCTATTTCTTATTTCTTCACTCTTATCTTGGTTTTGTTGTTAGTTTCAGCCTTTATTTAATTTTCGAGGTGCAGTCCCTTTGGAATTACATTCTTTGAATTGCACAGTCACAAAGTGGTGTGCATTAGAAGTAAAAATGAAAATGGCTTTGTGAAATTTACATACTACTTTCTCGAAGCTCCATTCCACTGTGCTCTATTCATTCCTGTTACTGATTCCGTATTTTTAGACTCGTGCTCGCAGAAACTTTTATTCTTATATTCTAGTCTCGTAAACGGTTCTCTATTTCCTACATTTTCTTTTTGTAGTTAGCACGATGAAGCAAATCCTGTACAATTTCTTCTTTAGTTGCATTTCTTGATCCATAAGACGCCTGGTCTCGAGAAACGAACAACTAAGCTTTCCTTGCATATTCTTCACATCGTAACATTGTTTTGAGTTCAGTAGTTTGTTATTACTCTCTTGATGTTCCACTTTCTCATCAATTGTTGAGTTTTTCAATCCATAGTCCATCATTCTACACATTTTTGTACTCTAATTTGGGTATTGACAACAAATAGAGTTTATGATCAATCAAACTCCGTAGTTGCTTTACATTCGCATACATTTATTTTTACACGTCAAACATATTTTGCTCTCAACATTTAATTTTTTCTTTATCCTCTGAATTAACTTAAAACTCATTTATTTTCGGTTTAAGATATTATTTTCGTTCGTCGACCCTGTATTGTTTTTTCTTTCCATGACCTCTCATTCCTTTTCGTTGTCTTGTATTTTGCAGTCATTTGTTCAATCATGTTCCCTTCATTACCTCCAGCAACCTGTAAAGAACATGACCCTTCATCCCTACAGCTGGTGCTGGTGTGGGCGAAAAACTTTGGCAGCTAAGGGGACGACCGTAAGCGACGGAATTTGTTTTTAAATTTGCGCATTCCTCTTTCTTCCGCCATATTACGCTTTGTTGTATTCCCTGACCCACGATATTCCGTAAGGCCATTGTATGTGTAATTTCTACTGCATCCTTAACATTAATTGTATCCTGCACCCGTTCATTTTTCTTGTCACCCTTGATTTGATCTCTGCAATTGCCAGGCGCACCACTAACAGGGAGACCTTTACTCGAGCAGTTGGTAACGACGACACGCACGAGCGGCCAAAATGGCTCAACAAGATGTACACTGGCATCGAAAGCTTTGTGACCAACGCCCACGACCCATGGCTCAGCGAAGCAGACAGAGACCCTCTGGCCTGCCAAGAGTGTTGTACGTGTTTTGCTACGGGCAAAGTGCCCGCACCAAAGGCCATAAGTGCCACTCGCAAGTCCAATGCCCCCAACTCTCTGGAGCCTGGTGCCGCCCTCGTCACTTCGAGCTACGGAACCAGCAACGGCAACTGCATCTCCAGGCACTTTAACAACGAGGTAATGTGTTGGCTCAAGTGGTGCGCTTAGCGCCAAATGTGCATTGTTTGCTCGGAGTGGAGCGGTGAATTATGCATTTTGTACAAAAGTTGTGCGCGTTGTGTACAAATTGCAAAAGTTCAATCCCTAAAAGTTCTACAAAAACTGAGTTGAATGTTTGCTGACATTTAAATAGTAGGTTTTTGGCTGAGTGAGAGGTACAAGGTACGGGTTATGCTCCGATATCATCCGATCTCAGATCTAGCAGCTCCGTCATTACTCAAATCGGACATTACCAGCTTACGGTTAAAATATATTACAGAAATATTAAATTGCATTTACCACCTGCTACATAAATAAATTTTCCAGTTTTTGTAGCGAATGATTCATTACTTGGAGTGGAGTAAGTCGTACTATAGCCTATTATTCTGCAGTTTACTTGCATTCCATCGTGAATACTTCATTATCGTTTGCATTTTTAGCGGAGTTATTCATCCACTGTACAGTTTTTCTCTGCTCGTGGGTTTTAATAAATGACACGTATTGAAAACTAATTTTTATATTCAAATGAAATAAAATCTCTCTACGGAGACTATTTGAGATGAGTCTATTAAACAAAACACAGTTTCTGACCTTGTCCGTGTTTTACCTTTGATCTTGTTTATCCTGAAAGCTTAACTACTAATTTCCGTTGAATTTGCGAATTTTATTTTTTTAAGGGTCTTGGCAACTATTTATTATTGCTTATTTATTTTCTATTTGACTTATTGTAAGGCTTGACATATTGGGGTGCCGCAACGACTCGGTTACATCACGTCACTCAGCCATAATGTGTGCAATTTTATTACAATAGAAAAAGGTAAAGGAAAAAGCCGTTTTGTTCATTCTTGAGTTACTACCCAAGTCTTATGCCGTATAATGTGAAAGCATCAGTTACGGACATATACCTTAGTCATGATCAGGCATTTCAATCACGTCTACGCACCTCAATTGAAGGGTGGACAGCACTAGTGGACTACTTGCATTTTTTTCCCACGGGAAAAAATGCAAGTAGTCCACTAGTGCTGTCCACCCTTCATATAGTAAACTACTGGATCGTAATCGCCTCTGTCAGCGCTGTGTTAGCGACAGCACGGGAGTGGACTACTTGCATTTTTTCCCGTGGAAAATATATTATGTATACCACGAGAAAAAATGCAAGTAGTCCACTAGTGCTGTCCACCCTTCAATTGTACACTAACCCAATGAGTAAAGAGGTCTGAGACGATGGGTAACAGTCATACTCTCAGTCACCAGTTTTTACACATTAATTACACGACTCATAGTGCTGACTTTACAGCCAGGTGACTCATTTCCCTTCGCTTATTTACGTATTAGTTCTAGGCCACGAATTTTCAGTACTTTATCAAAGAAGCTTATGCTTATAAAGTTTCAAGATACTGCTGCAATGCAGATCATTATTTTTCATTTTCTTTTATATATGTGTTCAATAAGTACGTATCTTAATGGTCAATCAAGTTTTGATGACGACGTCGAATCGAAAAGTTCAATAGCTGTATTTTGCCGCAAATAACATGGACGTACGACGCAATCATCATTGTAATAATGCTCAAGAAACTGAAAGCTAGACCTCGGCGGCAAAAGAAATAAGAAGAATCCTCTCTCGTAAGTACTACACTCTCTTCATGTCTAGGCTACTTTCATGATTCATAGTTAGTATGATCCCAGAACA
Source organism: Trinorchestia longiramus (assembly GCA_006783055.1). Lineage (NCBI taxonomy): Eukaryota > Metazoa > Arthropoda > Malacostraca > Amphipoda > Talitridae > Trinorchestia > Trinorchestia longiramus. Next base: position 469,455 of record VCRD01000030.1, read on the forward strand.
TATAATTATTATCAAAGTTCGGAATTATTTCTGTCTTACAGTATTAGAGAACTATTCTGTGTGAATTTGTCAATGGCATTAATTTGATGACCGAGTAGCGCACTTGTGTTGAAAGCTTTTCACGACAAGGATCAAACGTGTCAATTACGGTCACGCACCATAATAGGCTTCAATAGCAAAGCTCTCTGATATTTCAATTACGCGTCCGAGCAGTATAATTATGATTTTTTTGACAGAACATTCTTGCATGGTTTCTTAACGACGCGTGTTTGTCAGGTTTCTTGGAGGCACAGTTTCTGTTTCGGTCTCTCGGTGGCGTGTTTTTGTTAGGCTTCTCAACGAAGGAAATTTGTTAGGTTTCTTAGCAAAGCATTTTCGGTGAGTTTCTTAGTTCTGTGTTTATGTTGGGATACTTGACGGCATGTACACTGCCGGTCAAAATGAAAAGACCAGTTACGAAGTACCAAAATTTGAATCATATTTTGAACAATTTTAAATGAAATTATTGTGCGCACCTCTGATATAGGTTAGATAGATAATGGATAAGCAAACAAGTAGATCCCTTAACATTTTATCGTGGAAAAAGAACAGAAATGAAGCTTTAGCGATATACAGCTGGTCAAAATTATAAGACCAAACAATAAATTTATGAATAGATTTCCATAAAACGTTACAAAAACATTTTAATAACTATTGTATCCTCCATTATTATTGATTACTTGAAAAATTCGCTTGGGCATGCTGGTTACAAGCTTTTGTACGAGGTCCACTGGGACTTTGCCCCAAGTATCGAACACAACCTTACGAAGACCCTCTTTGGTCTCAAATTGCAATCCATCTTATAAACTTTTTTAGCCATCCATCCTCAAAGGATTTTGATTGGGTTGAGATCTAGAGAACAAGGTGGATGGTTCAAGAGTTGGATATTATTGACATCAAAGAACTGTTTCGAATGGTGAGAGTTGTGGACTGCTGCATTATCGTGTTGGAAAATTCAGTTTTCTCCACACATCCTAGGACACTCAGTGAGGATAGAAGCACGTTCAAGCATGATGACGGATCCGGTATACGTTTGACAACCTTCCACAAGCTATAACTCAAGCGTCCTTTTGAAACAGAAAGCTCCCCATACAATCAATGATCCTTCTCCGCTATGCCTTGTTGAATAAGTTTCATTTGAAACAGATTTTTCAAGCCAGTAGTGCTGAAACCTATCAGTACCATCGAGGTTACACTTCTTCTCGTCAGAAAACAAAACTTTCTTACATTTTTCTATATCCCATGTTTGGTTATCTGCACTAAATTGCATGCGGGAGGCTTTATCGCGAAGAAGAAAACGAGGCTTTTGCAATCATTTCAATTTATTAAAACCCATATTATTCAAATGTCACCGAATCGTACGAGAACTACAGTCTTCATCAGTATTTGCCTTGAAGTTATGTTTGTATTCTCCTTAACCTCCCTTCTTATTCGTCTTTCAAGAGCAGGAGTGATCTTCTTGGGGCGATCGGTCGATTTTTCCATTCCATATTCAGTGGGATTTTTCAAGACGTTTGTGACGACAGTTTTACTCTTATTTAGTTCACTTGCAATTGTTCTATTGACATGCCACGTTTTTCGAGTTCTACAATTCTACCCCGCTCATAATCTGTTAAAACTTGTCCTCCAGCCATATAAAAATTAATCAAGAGTGTTATTAATTAGCCGCGCTGATCCTCACCTCATCAGCTGTTCCGTGTAACTGTCTGATTTGTTTACATTTTGCCAAAGAAGACCGTATAACAATCTTGGTCTTATAATTATGACCAGGCCTAATGAGATGCTTTTCATTTCCAGACGAAATGTTAGGTACAACATTTCCAGAAAATCTTTTCCATTAAAATTTTTTTACATTCACCTTTGATATGTCTTAAGAGAAATTTTTCCGCCAAAGTAAATGCATGTACTCAAAACGCCGAGATCAGGTGTGGTGTTATCATTTTGACCAGCAGTGTATATATTGTTTTCTATTTTGAACGAGTATTTTAAAAGGATTTGTTGGCTACACGCTTTTGTTGCATATCATGGCGGCTAATTTTTGTCGGGTTTCTTGGTGACACATTTTTATCGGGTTTCTTGACTGTACGTTTTTGTTGGGTTTTTTGGTGACACCTTTTTGTCTGGTTTCTTGGCTGCGCGTTTTTCGCTTGAGTTTCTTAGCCCAGAGTGGACCGGGAAAAAAGAGCCGTAACTCTCTAATTCGATTCCGGCAGCCCTCGCGAGGAATAAACACGAAGTGAGCGCTGCTCTGCATTACCAAGTCAGATTTGGACAACTTGCCATTTGATTCTCGAAATTCAGGGCATTAGAGGCGCTCATAGTGTAAAGGATTTTCTTGATTTTTGTTGCTTGTGTGCGATTAAGTTTCCATTTACCGACCTTATAGAAAAATGAGTGTAATTTTTCTAATTGTGGGATGCGAAAAAGCACTGTACGTGTTTCATCATTCGTATTTACTCGTTTGCATGTGTGAATATACAAATATTTTTTATTGTACGCGTGATATTTGTGCTTGAGACCAAACACTTCGCTGCATAATAAACAAATTCTTTTACTCATTCAGTTAAAACAATAACTCATCTTCAATTACATTTTTATACCTGTTGTGTTAGTTTGAACTTTTTTGAACATGCATAAATTTCAACCTCCAGGCAAGAAAAGCCTAATTGTTTTTGTATCAGCTTACAAGGATACAAATAATCAAGAGGAATTTGTATAATAATGTTTTAGTGAACTACAAATTCAAATCGGACCAAACGTAAATACTTTACTGTCAAACATAGACCTTATTTTCTACAGCACAATATGTTACACGTATTGTTACGATGTTCTTCTACGTCATAATTGGTATTCTTCGGATGTACTCCGGCATTCTCCATGCGCTGCACTTTTCTGACGTTCAAGATGTTTCCCATTCTCCACAGCAGTAGCGGCAGAGGTCGGCCAAATTCCCCAATTGAAAACAAATTCAAAGTGCATTCGATTTTTCGAGAGCTGGAAACTGCGATGTGTTATTTTTCATGCGCAATACGTGTGCAGCATTTGGATAGGAGCATGTGATAGGAAAGGAGTACATAGTAAGAAATGAATGTTAGAATTCTAGATACTCAGAAAAAGTTCCGTTTGTCATGTGGATTTTTTCACAAAGAAAAAAAGGCTTGTCAGTTCTCTCGCTCCTAAGTCTGGTTCTCAATACGTAGTTAGTCTGAAATCTTTCATAAGCATTGCATTTATGAAGCTGAAGGATATTTAGTGACTCGCTGATGATTCAACAGAGAAAACCCGGCAAAAGTAAATGAAAAGCACCCAAGCTGCTGGAGTTCCCCTGTTATAATCTACTGTTGGTACGAAAGTTTGAAGATAAAACTGATTTGAGAAAAGAAACCAGGAGAGACATGGAGAAAAACATTTCAAACGACGATGCATTTCACAGGCACGGCGCAAAATCCACTCTACCAGGATTGTTGTCACATTTCAGAAACAATGCTGTATCCAGTCTACAATATCGTTGTCATATTCCTGACACGATGCTGTATTCAATCGACCAGTATCGTTGTCACATTTCAGACACGGTGCGGTATCCAGTCTACAGTATGGTTGCTACATTTCAGGCACAATACGGAAGCCAATTTACCAGTATAACTGTCACATTCCAGGCACGATACTGTATCCAGTCGACCAGCATCGTTGTCATATTTCTGACACTATGTGACAACAGACATGACGCACTATCCAGTTGACGAGTATCGTTGGTTAACAATCTTATCTTTGAGTGGGAGGTTATCTAATTGCCTGTAATTTGAGCCCCGGGTCAGTGTTCCTTGTGCATTATCTGATCTAAATCACTAACTCCGGACCAAAGTGGGCTTACTTTCGCGGATAATTTGAGCACTTTTAAAGCCCAGCCCTCGCCCAAATAACTTGTTTGTTACATGCACGGACCGCACTTCCTCGCCAGTTTTAAATCGACTTTTGCTGTAATTACTCCATTCGTCAAAGATTTGCCTTGTGCTGAAACACAGCTTTTATGTGGCTAGAGTCCGTTGTGGGCGGTGCTTCGAAATGCAAAAAAAAATTCAACAGATTTTCCTAAAAGTATATTTTTATAATAAAAACTCACTGCCTTGTACGTAGTTTGTGTTTATTACTTCTTACTCTCCGCGAGACTTATCATACGACAAGAGAATTCATTTTTGCTGAAGGAACATGAAGTAAATATTGGATATTTAAAAAATGTTTCAATAGAGCTTGACTTGAAGCATAATTTATTTTATAACCATATTGTCTCCTGTAAAAATTGCAGATTTTACTTCAAACGATATGTAGCAAAATTTTCATAAGCAACAACATGCAATTTAAATGGCGGAGTTTTCACTTTTTTGAAATAGCTTCCTCCAACAGTATAATATATAGCTAATGATATTAAACTAATAATTTATCTGCTTAATAAACAGTGTATCTCCATCTCGGTCTCACTCTCCATCTATCTGTCTCTCTTTTGGGATGTGTCCGCCCCATTTCTTCCTATCTACATGTATTACCGAAGAACAATTTTTGATCTGAAATCAGAACGGGTATAGATGTATTCTTATCATTGTATTACGGATATCAAATGCACCGGATTACTCAAAAATACGCAATTTTTCCTGTTATTATACTTCTCGTCCACGGCCATATTATCGGTAGATAAAATACAGATTGGAATTTCGATAAGTATTCATGAAAAATATTAATTTAAAACACAATAATTCGTCGTAAATCTTTAATACATTCGTCTTCATAATAACTTCAAATGAGTCATACATAAACCTTAGAATTTCCATGGGAACTATCTAGTAAAAAATATTTAATCGTTATATTTTAATGAAACATGGATATCCATGCTACCACAGAAGTCGGGCTTTTATATAAAGGGGCTTAAATTTTTACATTTCATATTATTTCATCTCGGAAGGGGTTTCTTGAAAAATAGCCCAAATACTGAGCCTCAATCGATATTTCAAACCAAATTCGTCGTTCACTGAGCAACAGTCATCGTTTACCATCTTCACATTCGGACAGCTCCAGAACATCAAGCAGGTCCAAAAGACATTCAGGATAAAATTATTTCCTAACCATCCACGTCAAGTGCCAAATATTGTCATTCAACAGAATTGTAGAAAGATTTAACCAAACTGCTTCAGTTTGATCTCAAGTCCTCACTGGCTAAAAGTTTGTGGGATTACAAAACCCAGAGACAGTAAAAACCATTTTACCAAAATCCAAGCTCTCACACTAGGGATACTGCAAACTTGTCGGGTTTAAGCTCTGGAACGATCTTTAGCTCAATAGTTCACTTGCATAACCCAATATTGCGGGATTTCTCAGCACAACTGCTCTCATTTTATTCGTGTCCTCATTGTTGACTACTGTACTGAAAGATATAAGCTTTTCTTATTTCAGTTCATTTTACATTGCAATTTGAGTGGAAATACAACGCAGTCGTAGTATGAAACGTAAACTCGGTTTTGAGAATATATTGTACTCCGTTTGCGTCCCTCAAACCTGGAGCTAGTGTTCTATAAAAGAGGTTATACAAATTTTGTTGCTGTTCTGCAATAAATAATAATAAAATTTAATATCATTTTATGCTAATATCAAATGAATTCAAATAAAATTAACTAACTGATCTTGGCATATCGTTTTGTTTAAATAATGCTTTCTTGCACCTTTTTGTTTAAGTTTCGTTTACGATAAACAGGTGGGTTGAACTAACTCTCCAATGTCCACAAATTTGTATCAGGTTGTCTGGAAAAATCTGCATCCAATTTCATAACATCTTATGGAATAATATTGTTTATTATTATGAAATAATATTGTCACATTGCAATTTTTTAATATTGGTTGATTTAGTTGGTATTTCTTCAAAGTCCGCTTAGTTTGGACATTCAGTACAGAGATTTTTTTGAAATTCATCTCTCTAAGACAGAGAAGACTGCTGAGACAGCTCATTTAGACTTAGATGTGTGTATTACAACAGCCTTAACGATGTTACCCTACATGGGTTTTTCTACAGAGACGGTAACGTGCGAACCAGAAATAGCAGCCAAAAACTGATAATAAGAAACTTCAAGAAATTCCAAGCTCCAAACTTCTTTCCAATTGAGAGTACCGAAAATTAAAACTAACCGTCAGAAAACATCATTTCTGCTGGCACAGTGAACACATTCAAAAATCGTCTCAACAAATGCTGGACAAAGAGCCCCCCAGTATAACAACATTCTGATTCTACATATATCTGTGACGCCTGGGATCCGTGTATGATTGCAGTACATGTGCGTGACTGAAATCCTGTGGTGAGGAAAGTGCTTGTGATTGAAACAGCTCGCATGATTGAGTGTACGTGTGTGACTGATGTCTTTACTTTAGACGACATGGGACTTGGGTAACACAGCAAAAACAGCTCTTTTCTATGTTCGCATTCTATTTTATTCTACTCTATAGTATCTTCAACTGTAGCATATCTTATAGGAACGTAATTCTAAGGATTAGAAACTTCTTTCAGATATCTTCATATTTCCTGTGATGTTTCCAAAGTTACGTGCTTTAGTTGCCCATGTCTTACTTGGAATTTAGAGAACATTAGAGATTACTGTAATCCGTAGAATTTTTATCCATATTTTTAGAAGTTTTGTATTGGTCAACTACCTCTGACTGCGATAATGGGAGAGTAATCTAAAATTTATAGAGACTTATTTTTCCATACCTACTTAAAGAAAATAGAATTGTTTCAAAAATTTAGCAGTCCTCGACGCGTTATCTTGTAAAGTGCGTTGGTTCTTTAAGGTCCAATTGCTCAAGCTAAAGTTCTCTCCAGTGTATTGGGCGTCCCATGTCTTATTAGAGACTTGTGTACGTCCCAAACACAATAAGCGTCCGAAAGTTGCCTTGAGGTACTAGGGCCTAATGCTGTTTCGTTCTAAAATGAGTTACGTTGTACGTTTTACACGGGGCTGGGTACCGAATTACGCGTGGCGGTGTGGGATAAACGTATGGCAACGCTACCGAAAGTATATCTTGTGGTAATTTTTTTCAAGCGATTAATTAAAAAAAATAATTTATTTGAAAGTTGTTTTGGATGGAAACCAAATTACACGTTCGGTATTGATCTCATTCCATTTGCATCGAAATTGCTCTTGAGATTTTCTCATACTGGTAAATGCATAAAATATTTCCGATCATCAATAGAATTTTTTAATATATTTATTTTCCTTCTCTACATCTGTCTCAAGTCCATAATGTTCAGTATTTTAACATCAGTTAAGTTGTGCGTGCATAAAATGTTAGATAAATATAGCAACCACACCTGTTATTATATTGGGAAGTCATGTAAGGGAAAATGTTAGAGGAATTTCTCAGAAAAGCATTTTCAAATTTACGGTCTTAAAGCCTGTTCAGAAGCCTCTATTATTTTTGAGGAAACAGGTGTGTCCTGTGTCCAATATCAGGTGAAGCATCTTTTAGTTCGAAAAAGAAACTATTTTAAATACAGTCGGAACATCAACTCTTTCCATAGGCGTTTCAGTTTTGAGTGCACAACCGTCCTGCGTAGAGCTCAGTCCTCCAACTGCAGCAATTTCAATAATCAATTTTATTATTCGCTTTTATTGAGCGCAGTCAGTTGCTCTATAAATACGTAAAGGTTTTTACACATTAAAACCCTGTTTAGAGATTGAGTTACTTAAACATAATTATGTATATATATTCTTTTTTTCTTGATAGAACAATAATTTTCTTCCTCTAAATAGCTCATTCTATTGTAAACCGAATGGTTTACTACAGACACACTGTTGCTGGTAAAGGTACGAGTATTTGTATGTATTCGTATAATTCATACTTATAACTTTGAGTTCATTGGGTGATACATTTAAGAAAGCTTGAGAGTCGATAACAAAGACAAAATTGAGACAAGCCAGAAAATCTCGAGGACATTTTGGAAAGCACAGAGAACAGCGTTGCTCGTCCCAGATTTTGGCTCAAAGATCTGAATCGATCACGTCACGATCCAGGATGCGCTCTGCAGTATTAGATCTTGGCCATCAAAAGATTACGTCTGATCAGTGGCTCAAAATATGTACGTCATCGAATATATGGCAGGAAACCCGAGAGAGCAAAATCGAAAAATGTTAAAGAGCGTGTTGGTGTAACGTACGGTGATGTGAACGGTTGCAAGCTTGATCATAATATAATATTTAAAAGATACGAATGCAACTGAAAGATTTTTATTTCCCAACTTCTTACAAATTTTGTGACTGTAAACGAACCTTGAACTTATTTTGACAAAGGGTTGAAACGTACTAAAATTACCAAAAAGGTTCTCATTCAGACAAAAATAGGATCGCAAGGAAGTGATGCATATCAGAATATACTGCTGAAATCTAAAACGACGAAACAAAATTCCATTGTAAGGCGACGCACACAATCATACTTGAAATCGTAACATACAGGCTCTACAACAAAAGGTTTCTTAGGAACGAAATTCAACAGAAAATTACTGGAGAAATCACGTGGGTGTCACTTTCAAGCACCTTAATTGAGAGAGCGTGCTTCGGGTGTGGAGAAGTAAAATCCCAATATCGGAACGACAGAGTAGGACAAAATAGCGGAACCGTGATGGTGCTTCCAAGAGGCTAGCCTTGTAGATGTTGGAACATAAAAAATGAGAAGCGTGGGGATGTGAAACGAAAGGATGAAGAAAGAAATGACAGCCCAACTTGTTTTTAGGCTTGCAATCCATAATAATTTCTTACATTTTTCGGATTCGAGGATCGGTTGTCAAAAAAGGGAGTGATGTTCCACAACTAGTTGGAAAGAATCCTCTGCGCCTTTTCCTGCTCACATGTACCGAAAAACTAAAAGTAAATTAGAACGTTGGTAAATTTATTTACAAATCTAGAACAAGAAATTATAAAGTTATAAAATAATAGCTATCAATACATTTAAACTACTCTGAAGCCTATTCAGGGATAGGAAGTAACACTTTAAACGAAGTAGGAAATGCTAATTTGAATAGCCAACTTATACAGATGGGAGAACTTGATTTGCTTTCAACTTATGAAAAAAAGTTATTACTCAAAAGAGTGAATATTTTACTCGATATTATACAAGGCGAATGGAAAAATAGGAAATAGAGTTTCTAGTCTACTCCCTTTAATTCATGAAACTTATTCTCTTCAAGTTAGCCAGTAAATGGTATGAAAATTTTGATATTAAAAATCGTGGAAGCTCGGGGATAAACTAAACTTAAAAATTTAGTGGATATTTCAATGCCAATTAATAAAGGACATTTAAGAACATTTTTGTTCACCATAAATAACGAATCTCTAATCTTACTATTACTCTATTCTTGCAGTAGAAACAAGGACTTACCAGTATAACGGATGTAGTATGCTACCTGTTGACAAATATTAAAATTGAGCTCTAAAGAGAGAGTGATAAATTTCTCAAAAATCAGTGACTCACGCACTCTATGCAATTATGCAAGATAGTAGTCTCAACATGACCGGAATGCTGCATATGTAACTCTTTATTGCATCACGACTGTTGCTTATGAGCTCTACTGTACAACCTTATAAGAGCAATAACTTGTAATTAATATTTTTTACAGCCACACCGATGCCTCTACTGCCGAAATAGAGGTTGAAGACTAACCTTCTACGATTTTATTTCATTAAACTTAACTGTGATGAACGGGAGAAACAAAATTAAAAAAGATAAGAGGAAGTCAAAATAGACAACTGTCTTCACCTTTGTTTTAATGATTGAGCAGTGTTAGGCCGCAAAATTTTTAAAGTCCAATAACTGTTTGGAAAGGACCAGGTGATTTTCTTCAGTCAAAATGAAAATATTTTGTTCGTACAAAGTGCGTGGGTTAAAATCTTTATCATTGAGTGAAAAGAGTTTTAAAAATAATCAATTGAAGTGTAAAAAGAAAAAGAAGGTTAAAAGATAAAATCCCAAATTTTCCAGTGACGTCTTTTGAAGTACGTAATATTAGAGTCTAAGCTTAGTGGGAATAGCGGTAGACCATCACTTACCGTCGATGTGAAGGCCATGAGAATTTTCTAATCAGCGGTAGAATCGTTTAGAAGATAATAATTAAAGGGTATTCATGTGTATTTTTTGTTAGTCATGATGTTCTATGTAATAATTATGAACATGGATTTTAGTAGGATAAACATTATTTCTTAAAATGTAGTTGCTTGCGCAGTTAACAGTGCAGGACCTTTTTTGTAGGTAGATACGCTACGTACGTTTGATAATAAGGTTTTCAGCAGTATGAACATTGAAGAGATAGTTCAGTTGACATTAGCAGTTCATTTGAGGAAAGAAGGTATGAGTGTGTGTAAAGTAATTAAGTTGATGATGTGTAAATATATGGAATTTCATTGTTTTATGATAAATGTGTACCCGCGTTGTTTATAACTTCTATAACTCTAAAACTCTGAAACTGAAATCAATCGTAGAATTTGAATTATTCTTTAAGATTGTTTGAATTTTTTGCACATAGTTAACCACTAGACTTGAAAGTATGTAGGCAGTAATTCTAATTTTCAATTCATTTTAACTCGATGACTGTCGGGCTCTCACTATCATTTCTACCCAATCATGAAAGGCTTGCTTTTATGGGTAATATTGGCACACCAAGAGGTGCTGCTTTATTATTTTAATCCCATAGTAGTAGTAATTTTCATATTCCTTCACTACAAAGTAATCTTCCAATTGCAATTTATGTAGTTCCATCAGCTGATTGCAACCAGTGTTCTATGCAACGGCTTACAATTTGCACTAATCTATCGTACAGACATACAGTGAACCAAACGTTCGAAATTACAAACTCTCACTCAAGAATGAGTATATATACAGCTAAGTTTAAATTATAACTTCTAGTGACCCCGAATGTGTGACAATATTTAATTCATTCACACTTTTTTAGGCATACACAGAGCAAAATTTATCAATAAATTTCACCGGAAAGAGCAAAAATATGTTTACAGAAAGTTAGTAATATTAAAATCCGTAGAACATCAGGAACAATTTTCAACCTTTTATGTTGCCTACTTTCTCAGTATTATCTACTTCTCTTATCAAATGGAACGATTCCATTAACGAGCCCAATTGAAGCAAATAAAGAGCAGGAAGGAATTTAAAGTTAGTGAATTGGTGGCGGTGAAGCCAGCCTCGCCTGAGCAAACTGTTGCTCGGACGAGGGTAGTTTTATTGACCACAACTTTACGGCCGTGCAGATTAGACGGCGTCTTAAAGGAAGGCCACCTGCCCTATCACGCTCATTACGGTGCCTGGCAAGCGACACAATGTCTAGATACCAACGCTTACGCAAGGTGCAACACAGGCATCAGTCCATAAGGATTGCATGCTGCTCTTTTTCTTTGTTGATATAATAAATAAAGCCCTCCTGGCAGTTTCATTAAGAAAGGATGGACGTGCTTTGAAGAATTTCTATAATTTTCTGAAATTGATGACATATGTATATCATTTCATAATGAAAACAATTATCATGCGTAGAAATTATGCATTTAAATGTTGGGTTCTCTTGCATTGAATCTTCGCTGCACTGTTATTGAGGATGTTTTGATAAAATAAGAATTGCAGAATATTCAGATGAAAAAATTCCTTTCGCTTAATTAAAATCGAGACTGAATTGAAAACAATAATCAAAGTTTATTTTTCATATCAGGCAATTAAATGTACTTCAGTAAATAATCTGGGCTATTAAATTTCGAAAGAGTCGTTGTGTGGCTAAAAAATGCATGATAAAAGTGAATGAATGACTTATCCAAACTTTGTTTGATGTCGTTCTTCAAAGCTCATCAATCAGCTGAAGATATTGACTGGCACTCAGTCAAACTGCTGTCATACCTCCGAGTCAGGACCTATCAATTCATTGGAAAATTCATTTGTATGCATCATAACACTTGTAAATTACCATTTGTATGCATCATGGTAACTGTAAAACTACCATTTGTATATCATAACAATAGTAAAACTACCATTTGTATGCATCATAACAACTGTAAAACTACCATTTGTATGCATCATAACAACTGTAAAACTACCATTTGTATGCATCATAACAACTGTAAAAATACCATTTGTATGCATCGTAACAACTGTAAAACTACCATTTGTATGCATCATAACAACTGTAAAACTACCATTTGTATGCATCATCAGAACAAAAAAGTACCAGTAAATATTTATTATAACTCTGTAAGTGTATAAGTACCTCTGGAAATTTATTATAACTCTGAAGTGTTTTTGAAATTTGGAAATTACTGCTCTCAATTTGCTATGCCAGGAATCTAGTCATAAACTGGAGATGACATTTACTGGCTACGAATGTCGATAGAAGTTCTTGATATTTTAAAATAGAAAATTATTGCGCCAAAATTTCAATTGAAACAGTGTTTGTCGTTATTTATAAAATATCAGTAACTAAGAGTAATTGTGAGTATGTATTAACCGTTATGATGTAATTTAAATGGCCTATGTCTCTATATAAACTTCCTAGAAACTCGGTCTTGCTAAGGTTTTCATTACTGACCTATCATGAAGTTTGTCCCTGACGATATGCCAGATTTAAAGTTGTCATAACTAGCATGTTAACCAAGAAATGAATTGAGGTGCCTACTCCATTTTAATTTACAAAAATTTCAAGAACTACTCGTGATATTGCCTTAAGTTACGGTGCTGAACCCGAGCGTGCGTGTACTGGAAGAATGTCTATTTTTACTAGCTGACTTTAACATGTATTTAATGGGGCGCATATCTGCAACACGGCTCCTGGAATAGCCAAAATGTGTCTTCTAAAAAACGCCTTGATAAATGTGCATGAAACTTTCTTCATCACTATAAATTTAGAAGACTTTTCCTTGTAGACTATTCGCACTTAACCAAAATTTCGTTTTACAACACCCACCCATAAATGTCAAATGACGTGGGCAGTTTTCCAGTTAATAGTATTGAATTAGTTAATGTTATAACTAATTAATAATTAGTAATTGTCATGCATTTCTATTGAGTATTTTCCCTCGGAATTTTTTTTCTAAAAATTGCATAGATTGAAACTAGCAGTTCATTCAGCATTTCAATAATAAACGAGTTTGAAGACAGCCAATTGCAGCTTAGAAAAGCTCAAAAATTATAGTAGTATAAGGAAATACAAAAAATTAGTCATGGACTTCTATATATGTCATGGGAAAATGGTGTATGATAAAGGAAACATAAAGACACTTCTAGGACAGCAAATAAACTAATATTGATTAACCAATTAAATTGTCAGTAATCTGATATTGATGATCTATCTGATATCGTCACAATTATCCTTTTTCAGATGAATTAAATAATCATTCTTAATTCAAACTATGATGACCTTTTCATTTCTAGTTTTATGTCAGACACCCACCTTATCTAATACAATAAATGACAGCAGCAGGAAAAAAATTGGACTTTACTGAAAATAATATCAAGAAAACGAGCTGGAATGACATTCACAGGAGAGTTCCTATAATTCAAGGTTTGTATGGTCAGCAGCAGATAACTTCCGCCACTAATAAAGTTCTCTGACGAATACCAGGATCAACGTAACGAACAAATTTTTCGATCATTAGAGGTCCACAAACGTTCACCTTAAGTAGCGTTGGTGCAATATTGTTACTCAAGCTCGACTGCATCTCTGGACTACAGCATGTGGCAATCAATAGCCGTCATTGTCTGCCCACGTACTCTCACAAATTTATGCTCGTAAGTTGTTCAAGTATCGTCTTTGTCATGGCGAGCGCGATGGGGAGTCCATGTGAGCGAGGCCTTTACGTTTATGAACTGTTGTAGACTGACAGTTGTAACCTTAATATTGTTAGTAGATCGTAGTCGTGCAAATATGTTCTTATCGATAAAAAAGATGTTATTTGTCCGTTTACTTAGAAGTTTCAGCTAAACCTTTTTATATAGACTTTATATCCACGCGAACGAAATAGTGATTTTACTATTTGAGTTCAAGGAGTTATTTATTTATGTATCAATTTCACAATGAATTAAGCTTCAACTAAGTTTCATATAATACATTTCAAATAGAGTATTGTAAATGAAATTAAGTTTAACTTACCTCCATTAAACATAACTTTAAAACGGGACTCAAGAAATGAGACAAAATATTACTTATATTATCTGTAATACATTTTAAAAAGATTTACCAATTAAGGTTAAGTTTTACGTAGTTACATGAAATAAAACATGTATGTCAAGGCACGTACAACTGATGTAGAGTTCACGAGCCATCTTGTCAAATCCTATAGTTGAACAAGGATGAATTGCTTAACTTTAAGTTATGTAGAGCAGAAACTTGAACAGTTGCACATTTAGGTTAAACCTGCTGATGAAATTCTCATAATTTGCCAAAATCGCTATTTATGTCAGGCACTTGGGTAGAGGTTGACTACGTCTGTCTCTTGTGTGTACCTCTTACTCTGAACTCTGACCCTACTTCAGATGACAGAGTGGTAAAATTAAACGAACTCTCAATGGTAATACTTAGTCAATTGTATTCAAATGTATGTAGTTGTTCGTTCCGAAGAAGGGTTCATCAATTTCTTTCATAAGTATCTCTTATTTGAAGTTGAATTCAAAATAAAGTCTTGTCGGCCTCATTTAATTTCGATAGTGGCTGAATGATTTCCATGACTTGACACATTCATGGGGTTGAACCATACATCTCAAATGACCGACACGGGTTCTAAGCTAGAAATTCTGTCCAATAATGGATATGACTGAAATTCTTCTCTATGGCATTAAGAGGTAAAAACTTGAAACTGTTGCCAAGTTTTTAAAACATTACATTTCACTTTTTTTAATAATTTCTTGCCGCCAATTACTGCAGTTTTTGCATCTAATAAAATATTAACAAGTAATGCAATAGAATTTCGAACATCATTTTTTTCCAATTATTTCCGATATATATACCGACAATAATTTTGTTCAACGAAACTTTTTAAAGAGTAAATTCGATAACTTTTTTAAAAGCTGTGAAGTCCTGAAACTCTCAACAAGTCGTGGATGAAAATTCATCTCTTCGTTGAAGAGGGATGGTGCTAAGGAAAATTATTATTTGGTGAAACCCGAAACGAAAATATAACATACTACCAATTATTATTAATTATAATTCCTATTTCTTATTATTTGATCAATATTACTTAATTATGCCAATGATTATTTATTTCAGGAACTATTGTTCATTGATTCGAATTAACGAATTGAACACATATTGAAAATGAATACATATTGATGTACTTACTCAAATTCACAAGAAACCAATTCAGTATTCAACTACAACCTTTCGATAGCAAAAGCATGTAAGAAATTAATACATGGCTGAAATAGAATAAATTATCACGGGTGTTGATTTCACAGCAATTAAACCTGCGAGCTTTAACTTCAGCTCTTGTCAAACCAGTTTGTACGTAGTTTTTAGTATGTTTCAATTTGAACTCTTGCATGAACTAAAATTTCTTAGTTGCCGAATGGTGAAGAGATAGGCTACACACTGAAGCCTGTTCAACATCTCAAGGCAACTAAAAAATCTACTCTTGAACACAGCCAGGGTCTAGAAAGCATTTCGCAGTTAGACGCCATGAAACTAGGAGGGGAGAATTCAGTGTATTGCCTTCACTCAAACTGTCTCTTTTTAATGGAGACGTTGTTCGTGTAGGAAAAAAAGTACCAGGGTAGATTTTGAAACAGTTTATGTCGATGAAACAGTTCATGTCGATGTCGATCATGAAAAATTGAAATAATAGATATTCAAGTTGAATTTTTTCTTTGATGTTAAACCAACAACCATGACAATTTTTTCTGTCTATATAATTAATTTCTTACATGCCATTACTATCATAGGGTTATGGTTGAATAGTGAATACTTTTCTCGTGAATTTGAATATGTGAATATTTTTAAACGAATGAAATGTCACGTTTGACAGTAACTCGTAATTGCAATCAGTTTACGAAGTCATTATTTTCAGGGACCCACAATCCATAACAACGTTCATGATAGATCGATATTGGTTTTTCTTAGCTCTACTCTAATTTTATTATTGCATGGCTCTGCGTCCATGTTGTTTTGTGCTAAAAGTACTAAATACACAGTTTCGCCTTTCACTAATTTAGTCATTACATTATGCTAACTAAGATCAGTATCAACTACGTGTTGTATAACTGACTCAACTCCTTTTCTTGTGCCAGAAGAATACTTTAGTTCACTACCAGATTCCTGTGATCGAGGAAGTAGTCTCCAATTAGTCTGAATTATTTACATGTTACTCTCAATTCCAGTAACTCACAACTGCAGTAAACACTAATATTGCTTGTCGCATCTGGTGAGAGCTGCCATGTATGTCAGCGCCTCTCGTACACGGAGAACTTTGATGGTGGCAAATTCAATTAATTTTATGATACAACGATTGACTGAAGTTAACGCCCTCGTGTCATGGTAATTTGAGTACCTGCCTCGCCCTTGCCGCCCGTCGGTCCTGTAAATGCTAAACCGTTTATTTTCCAACACGTCGCTTATAACGATGCAATTCGGTTTCATTTAAAATTTAGGTAATTTGCAATGAAAATTTCTTAGCGTTTTTGACGCTGCAAGCAATTAAAATCCATAAGTTTAAATGCAAAATACTATCAGAAATGTTAAATTTCGATCTGTTTTTCTATTTACTGAGAGGGTCATTCAAGAATATACGATAGCAGTGAGAACTAATATTGTCAATTGATGTTGCACAAACGGAAGTGTTAATCAACATCTTCATTTTTATACGAATGTTCATTAGAAGTATACCTTGTCTCATGAAGAAGTTAGAGCATAGAGATTCATTGGTGTATAATCTGAGCATGAATTTACATTTCTATGATACAAGATGTGTATTGCTGCACCGCCATCATTAGAGATTTTCTAATGAAAAAGGGGACTCTTGAAGAGCAGCTCTAGTCTGATGTGCGCTAAATTATTCATACCTAACCTGATTCATCACGCAATCATACTGAAATCAATGAAGTCAAATAATATAATTTAAATAATAAAACGTTTAAATGAGATCAGTATATGATACATTTTGTGTTAAAAAGTACAAGTCCGGGCGACATGAGCAAAAATTAGCTTCAAATTGAAGGAAATGAATCAGTTCAACCCAATGTTTTACTTCTCTCATTTGAGAGCTTGAGTAGCAGTGCCATCGTAAAGCAAGTTACAGTGTGGGTTACAGTATCACACACTCACCTTGCAGCAGCATCACTACACGCACACTGGTTACCATACAGTCCTTAATATCACTGTAAGTGTGGTGGCAGCAGCATCACACCAGCCACATGGTGTACACTCTCTGGTTACCATACAGTCCTTAATATCACTGTAAGTGTGGTGGCAGCAGCATCACACCAGCCACACGGTGTACACTCTCTGGACACCATACACTCCTCAATAAGACGTAGCCGGGGGCTGCCGGCAGCTCAAGAATGATAAGCAGCAGAGGTTGATGGACGGTCGCTGTAATATCGGAGTAGAGAGGGAGGCAGGGCGGGGGAAGGCAGGGACAGGGAACGGGAAAAGCATGCCAAGGAGTCTCAGTTGATTTTATATGTGTTGCTGATAATACATGGTGACTATTGAAATCTAGAGCATTGTGATTCTTATACGTGACCTAATGATGTCATGGGCGTCATCAAAAAGCTGATGTCATCATTGAAAATGGTTCTTTTGAGGAATAAATGTTTCAGCTGTTGCTCTGCATGGCGACTGCATATCCAGCTTATATTTTGCATGTCTATTGCAAAAAAAATTAACTATCCAGACCTATGAGGAACAATTAAGACTTTGCTCTTCACTAACGATGAAACATCCTTTTTGAACTTCCGAAACAATAGAAGTATTCTTGATGATGTTTTTTACTGCCTTTGGATGTTTATAACGCTGTGACTGCAGTTAAAGAAGCTGTGGGTCAATTCTGTTGGTAAACGAATTTTCTATTAACACAAGGTAGCACAGGGTGCGGAAACATAACTTTGTTTTTTCAAAGAAAGTTCCCTTCAAAAAAAAGGAAGTTATGTTACCGCACCCTGTAGAAGTGCTAAGGCATAGGGCATCTGAGCTTCTAGTGTAATTACAGCGGCAAAACCTCAGAATGGGTATTAATGAAAAGATCCTACTACCACTGAAGTCTCATTAGAAACACCAGTCTTGCTCATCTAATGAGAACACCCCAATGTAGACAGAACAAATTGAACACAAAAGCCCCGCCAGTGACTTAGGACGTTCTGGTATAACTCAGAGAGACCACAATGGTCTTTAGATTGTTTTTTTTATAGCTGAAACAACTTCGGTGATAAATGTCGTCTAAATCTGCATACACGCGGTAATGTAGGTCTTTCAAAAGCGGGCGAAAGAATGAGAACTAGGAAACATCATCCTTTTGTAAGACCTAAGTTGTGGTTGTTAAACTAGGAATATAATTATAATAATATTGTAAGACCAAAGTAAACTGTAGCTCCGTATGTGCTAGATAAACATCGAAGTACTCTGAAACAGTATTGTTTTTGGATGAGAGTGTAGTAACGAAAAGGACACATCGTATTTTGAATGACTGTGATCATAGTGTAGTGCAAAAAATATATTCTGATTTCAGCATCGCTTCTAAATCGTTTGGCCTATATTCCATCATAATTGTCTTGATATTGCACTTAATTCTAATACAGGAATTCTGCAATATTTCTGATAGTGCTGTGTAGGCTACTGGTATTCTTAATGTTATTACCCTGCAAATTTTACCTGCTCTGTTACTAAAGGATTTCTTTAATGCAGTTAAGGTATGGTGTTAATCTCTCTATTGTCGAGTGAACTGCGCCTGAAACTGCAACTAATTGCTACATTAATACTCATTAATCAACACTTTAATTTTAAAATACTTATTAGTAACTGTTCGTATGATTGTTACGTGTACGACCAGTATTTTCCCACCATGTTACTGCATTTTGCAAAACTTTTGGCCATATTTTTGATCAGTGATTAAATTTTGTACATTTTGATTACACTGGCTAGTGTGCGTTTATCTTCTGCTTATGCTTACCAGTTACTGATCTTCATTGAGAAAATTTGAATCTTTCGTTTCTGAACCAGACCTTGAATAAACTCTTGTGGATCCCATTTATAATTTTCATCATAAAAATTTATTTTACTTCGATGAATTCAAGTATAAATTTTAATTTATATGCACTGAAATTTCGACAATGTTTTATCCACCAAAGTATCAGCCCAAACGTTTTTAGTCTTCCCAAATGTCTTTGTTTTTCAATACGTGCAATCTTATTTCCAATTTATAGCATTTCAACATTTATCACACTGGCTACCTCACCCATCTATATTCCTGGAACATTCCTACATTATCCATTCGACCCAATTAAAGTTTTGCGTCCCGCCTCTCCTAATTCGCTTTTACTGCCAGTCTCAGCACGGACTTCCTCAAACTTTGTTTTCATTAAATTCATGTCAGGCCGATGTTGGAGTTTCCGTCTGAACATTTATTTCGGAGCTATTTTTTTTTTTGACGCTCGATTGTCTGTTTACATCATCTTTTGACTGGGCGCTAAGTCCCCAAGTCCTCATCATAGTCCATAAAAACTCAGTCCACAGCCGAGTCTCCATTTGCTTTTACTGCGACTTGATGGTTTGTCTCAAGGAGTCTGAATTACGAAAAATTTTGACCCTCGGACGAAGCTTCTTTTAGCTTCTTTGCAGTCGCTCTTAGAGGCTCATTTCGCAACCAATTTCTAAAGTTTGTCTTATTGTGCGCTTCAAGTTTGGTACTTGTCAGTTAGCCGTAGGTCTCTAACTTGAATTTCGAGAGTGTAAATCCTTCCCTGAATGAAAACACGCGTGCATACATCTTGTAGAAAAGAAATCATGCGTACAAAAACCAGCGATCTACTCTGCTTTTACCAACTTTCTGCTTAACTTCAGCAATTGATCTCCTGAAAAATATTGTGAGTCTCTGCTTAGTTGCGCAAGTAATTTTAACTCAGCGCTGACACACAAATTTCATGTCTTGTGCTTGATAAAACTTAAAGCGAAAAAAATAGTTTGTGCAGTAGCTGGACCTGTTACTAAATGCACCACAAGGCGAGTGGTGCATTTGTGAAAAAAGTTCTTGGACTACGTTTTTAGTTTGCACAAGTATAGGTACAAAATTTATCAGTCATCAAACTGAACTTTCACTTTGTTGAGAAGTGGTCACAAGGTAACAGTTGGTTTTCAGTTTGCTTCTCATGGTATTTCTAGACAACTGGGGATTATTTTCTCCTATTTATAAAATCATCATGGCTGGGGAATTTACCTTTTATAATCATTGCATAAATATTCTGTAATTCTTAGCATACTGTGTGTCTGTGGAAGCATTTTAATGTCAAATCACCAGCTTGGTCGACTGGTGAGCGAATCTCGAGCGGGAAGACCCGGGTTCGAATTCCGCTGCTGACATGGTTGACGCGGCTAGAAATACGGCATGGGACTTGGGTAAACAATCGAATAATTGTCGAAGTAATTATCCGACCCAAGAATGGGCCAGAAGGTTCGTTCCTATAGCCTCATTCTATTTTATTCTATTCTAAGTATTTGAATCCCATGATAAAGACAGAGAGACAGATCTTGATAGATTGCTTCAGGAATGCAGGAAATGTTGATTTTTGGTCCTATAGATTCCAGTGAAACAGATAAGACGCAAGAAAGATTACAAACAACTAACAAAGACACAGTGCGCTGTTTTTAGTGATATGCTCAGTCAGATTCCTCAGTTTGTCGAAGGTCAGGCAAGAGTAAGTTAATTAACGAGTTTGAAATATTCACCTGAATAGCATCAGTGCTTCCTTTTAAGGTAGTACAAAGTGTAAAGAACTTCACTTCTCTTCAACACATCAGTTTCCCACTCAGTATAATTTCGTTTAGTTAATGTGCATCTTTGGGCTAGCATTCTTACATTCATTGAGTTTACTCCGTGTATCTTGATCGAACTGCCAGAGGGTTTTACCCTGAAAATCTCTAGCTAGAAAGTTCTACTTTATCTTCAGCTAGTATTCGAACTGACACTCAGGACGGTTAGAATTTTTAACCGAGGATGATTCTCTTCAAGTTTAATTCTCACTAAGCTTGGCTCTCGTCATGTTTGATTTTTAATAAGTTTGATTCTCACTTATTTTGATTCTCAATACGCTTGATTGTCAGTAAGTTTGATTGTTCCCAGATTTGAATCTCACGTAAGGCATCATAGAGAGGTAGTTGATCAGAAGTGTTGTTTCAATAAACATGATGCTTCTATTTGATATATGTACATATCATTTTAAGCACACACTTAAAAGTCATTTTGAGCCTCAAAAATCACTGGAATGAATTTCCCTGCTTAAAATTTTAGACAGAGTTTGGCGGGATACTTGCAACGCAAAACAACTCCCAGACAAACTCTACAACACCATACCAGCTTTCATGTAGTACGTCTGACCATTAGTGAGGGTTACGAGTTCTTGTTTGGCACTTACGTTCTGACTTATGGCGATGTTTGAGTTACGGTCTGAGTTACGACATGATCTCGATAAATTTCAGTTCCAGGAACGGCTATTGGTTTCCTGGGAAACTAGACTCAGATGTCCGCAAGTGATTCTTAAGTCTCAATTCAAGTGCATGAAAGGTGCTAACTGACTCGAGGTCTGAATTAGAAGTCTTTGTGCTGCTCTTGCAAGTTCTCTAAAAAGACTGTGATAAGAAGTAAGATACGAGGCAAGTTTTACTAGACGGAAAGTAGGTTTCCTCGTTCGTGTAGTATTTGTTTCAGAGTAAAGTTAAGTTAAAAAGTATTCAATTCACTTTGACAGTCACCGTCTGATGACAAACAGTTGTCTTACTACCTTAAGTTCATTGACTAATTCTAAGGCTTCCCAGAAAAAAGTTTGACCTCATTTTTAAATGACGAGGAAAATATTATTTTGGACGCCAGGACCCGCGGTGAAAAATGGTGTATCTTCCATTTTCAATTTATTGAAACAACTATATTCAAGTGTATTTTACAATGCTTTGCAATTACCTTATAGCCTTTACCATCGACATGCACTCTGCCTTCTCGATCGGGGAGATCTACACTAATATTTTCTCGCGATCTTCACTGGCTAACTGATGATCTTACACTGCAAGCGTTTCAATTAGCAATCAGATTGAAAATTAAATATTCCAAAAACATGAAATTGTTGTTTAGATTTATCAATCAAATAACATGTAAAGTATAATAAGAAATATGCTTGAAAACCAGATAATAACCTTTTTCCAAAGGTGCTTTCAATACTTTTTTGCCTAGTTAATTTGAGCTTTTTATTATTATATTTTTTCCTTGAATTTTCTATTACATTTTGGAGTGTTTTGATACTCATTACCACGGCATTATTTCAGTATAATTTGACTTGGTAATTCTCATCACACTTCATTATAACTCAAATAAATTAATTTTTCATCGTGTGTTCAATACTTCTTAAGCTAACTGTATATGAAGACAATTTTCATATTCCATCATTATAAATTAATTTTTCTACGATAAAGTCTAAGTTAAACATTGTTTTCTCTGATGTGTAAAGCAAATTGCTACTTAATCATCTCTATTAACATAATTTACTTCACATACATTTTAAGAGAGAAAAAAATTATTCCTTGATAAATTTGTACAGAAATTCACGCTGAAGTTCAATTTCTACAAAGCCCTCGTTGGTGCGAAATTTTCAACCATGTCCGATGCACAAACTCACCAGACGCACGCAAGCGCTCAGCACGCACCTCAAACTTGAGACCTAAGCAGAGAACTCTTTACTTCTGTACTGCGTCATACAACTCAATGCTGCTACTGCTTTTATTATTATATTTATTTGTTTCAACTACACAGCATTTTCCGATAGAATTTTTAATATTACTTTTACCAAGCCCAGGGTTCCTTGTTGGCAAAAAAAAGATATGCAGCACATCGTGAATAGGTAGTCGTAATTATGATATTGAACATAAATAAACTGCGTTTGACTTATTTCTCAGTATTTCCAATATTAATGCCTATGCAGTGTATAATAATACCTGTACAATGATCAGTATTTAATACTTAATTTTATGGAATGCTTCATTTTTGGTAGGAACACTCGTGTTTGCGACCCTAGAACATTTTGAACGCTGGTGAATTCCTAATTTTACCGTACGTGAAAAGAACACGGATTTCTTGGTTGTTTTGCGTTATTCTTTATATTGTACTACACGTATGTTAATTTTTGTGACCCTTCTGTTCTGTTCTACTGATTTCAAGGTCAAACTAGCTTACCTCCAATACTTCTCTGGAGGAGATTCAATAATATTGAAGCAAAAACTTGATATGAGGCATTGAATATTTAAACCTTCATTTTAATCTCAGCATGTTACTTCATATTTGATTTCCATTTGTGTCTATTCTGAATTTTCTGCGCATAATTCTCTTGCAGCTGTTGAATTGCAGCTCCCACACGTCTTATCGAAGGTCCATCCTAAGTGGCCGGGCTGCTAAAATGGAATTTTATTTCTTCAGAGGGAACTTATGGGAGCTCAAATCAATCGAGAATTAAAAATTCAATGCACATGGAAGCGTTTCTGTGACCCAGTCCCGGCCATTTTTTTGCATTAGGATGAAAGAATCAAAGGCAACGTCAGCTTAAATCGTATTCTTCGTGGCATGCTGCGCCTCATTCCCCATTGCTTGAGTTGCTAAGCAAGCTCCGTAAATACTACCCTGAAAAAAACTTTAGGGCACGTTGCACACTGAACGCGCCCGATAAATTGCCCTGGTATATTAAGAACTTCAGTGCACGCTGCACAGTGAGTACGTCATGCACATACTGCCCTGATAAATAAAGAACTTTAGCGCACAGCGAGTCCAGTTGGCGTTGTCAGGGCCGCCATCGATTAAGTGGTGTACTTGTTGCGTGTTCATCGTCCGCTCGTACACTGTGCACAGCGGGGTCTCAGCCCCCATCTTCCCTCCATGCATATGGCTACTGTCACCCGCGTCACAACAGTTTTGTGTACAGATGTTTTCTAAATTTACGAAAATTTCCCATCGTGAGACGATGCAACTTTCATATTGTGGATTTATATATGTATTCGGTTTTGTGCATGTTAATGAACTCAAGAGAACTCGAACTTTCAAGACTGAACGTCATTGATAACTTGCAGATGTTTTGCCAGTACTGTTTTCGGTCTTATGGTCTCTCAGTTCAATACATAGAGGACATACAAGATAACTTTCATAGTTTTCATCTTTCAAGCATAAACAATTCCTAGAAGAGTTTGCATTATGTCACTAGCCCCAAAATCTGGGCTTTCATCTTTTTAGCTTGCGATCCAACAGGCAACAACATACAAGGTGCTCATGATAATAGTCCCAGTATACGATGGTCAGTCAAAACTGAACGCTTGTTGCTTGTATTTAATGTACGATTTTACTTTTCTGCGAATGCTATTCTAACAGTAATGGCTGAAATTGTGGCCGAAAATCGTCCACTCGATCTCTGCTGGTGCTCTCGCGACTGCAAATATTTGGCGAGCAATTAAGCGGCACAACTTCCACATCCTCCAATGTTTACGTTCAGGCTCGTTTCCGGGGTGCCAATTCTGACAGTTTTGTTACTGATTGTATTTTAAGATGTTCAGTCTGTGGTGAGGTCTAATAATCGTGTTTTGAGATATTCAGGCTAGGACAAGGTCAAATAATTGTGTTTTGAAATATTCAGGTTGTGATGAGGTTTAATGATCAAAGTATTTTGAAAGGCTCAAACTGTGACCGAGTCTAGTGATCACAGTATTTTGAGAAGCTCAAACTGTGTCCGAGTCTAGTGATCGCGGTATTTTGAGGGGTCAAGTGATCGCGGTATTTTGAGCGGCTCAAATTGTGACTGGGTCAAGTGATCGCAGTATTTTTAGCGGCTCAAATTGTGACCGAGCCTAATGATTGCGCTATTTTAAGGGACTCAAATTGTGACCGGGTCTAATGATCGCGGTATTTCGAGAGGCTCAAACTGTGACCAGGTCTAGTGATCGCGGTATTTTGAGAGGCTCAAACTGTGACGAGGTCTAATGATTGTTGTATTTTGAGAGGCTCAAACGCTGACTGGGTCTAATCGCAGTATTTCGAGAGCCTCAAACTGTGACCGGATCTAATGATCACCGTATTTTCAGAGGTTCAGACTTTGACGAAGCCTAGCGCATGTGTCTCATCCTGAAAGGCTTAAACAACAACAAACTATAGTGACTGCGGCGTTTGATAGACCTGATCAAGAATAAGGGCCACTGCAAGAAAAAATGTATCCAAAGCTTTGTAGAGTAACAAGTAAAGTAATAATTCTGAGAATGTCGGTCGACAGATTTTACACGCATGCAAAGCTTGAAACAGAATCAGTATAATTTACAGTGCTGTGTTTAAACGGCAAAGATAGTGAAAAATATTGCATTCCAGCATATTTTCTCTGCAATGCAAATTATATCTGATACTATACATGAGAAAATAGCTAGAACCTCTTCACTTTTATGAGCGTTGTTTGTTTGTTTTACCTTGAGCAATCATGAAACTTCATCTTTAATATTCATTCCTACACTTTATTACTTTGTTAAAATATGAGTTGTTTTACAGTACGCAGCTGGGTTTATATATTAAACATTGCAGTCATCGACCGCATGGAGACCAGGAACTTGTCTCGGAAATGTAAGCGTTCGCAAACCAGCGATGCGTGCTCGTAGAAGCTATGATTAAGTTTTTGTTTCATGAAAAAGGGCTCTCATTTTCGATAGAATTTTACAAAACACATAGATTATTGAGTATACCATAACAATGTGTGAGAAATATGACGAAGAACAAATACTAGAGATAATTTTACAGCACTTTCATCAATTCCCTAAAAAAATTGTTCGTTGCTATACATTTATATGCAGGTTATTTATACAGACCTTAGCAAAAACTAAAGAGCAAGCTGTGGCAAAGTGTGTATGTTATTATGCGATGGCAGACAGTCTTAAATTACTTTAATTTTTTATAATTTGATGTGTAACAAGTTAGAGTATTAGAAAACATTTTTGCGATTTTTTCTTCTTTTCATTTTTCCTGCAGAAATGTTTTCGGTTCAGAGCTTGTCTCTTGGTAGCAAAAAAAGTTGAAAATTTGATTGACTCGAATAATTTTACCAATTTGTTCGTGATATCACATGCTTCTATGCACCCATATTTAATTCGCCATTAGTGAAGATTAGTCTTTGCATTAAAACGCAATGATGAAATCACACCATGTGCATCTGCATAAAAGACATCATTTAGAAATAATCGATTTTTGGCTAACGCTGTTGATAATTCAGCTCATTAATTCTGGAATCCTCTCGAATTCATGCTTCAAACGACGTTTGTTGATTTAATGTGTTTCTCTGAACAGTTTTGTCGCTTAACACCAGCGGCGTCGCTCGTTGCAGCGAGGTTTACTACGTCCCGCAACTGACATAAAATTTCATATGCCAGGGTAGCATTTCTTGTTTCGTTGTGTTTTGAAACCCCAAAAAAATTCCCCTGGAAGTTCATGCATGATTTATGTATTCAGGTTACAAGTTGTAACGTATTTTTTTAATTGCGGTGTGTTACACTGCAACTAATTCAGCTGTTTTCCATGAAGTAAACTGTAACGTTCGTTTTAAAATTTAGTGTACACAAGAATAATTATTTTCAGTATATACATCATTACTTCATAGTAAAAATAGAAGGAGATGATAGGAACGAGCCTTTTAGCTCATTCTTGGTTGGTACCCAAGTCCTATGCCGTAATTCTAGCCAAGTGATGTTCATACACAAACTGACCACCGCGGCAACGGACCTCGAACCCGGGTCTTCTCGCATATCAAGCGAGTTCGCTCACCAGTCGACCAAGCTGGTGGTAAGTCGACCAAGGTGCTGGTAAAGTTGACCAAGCTGATGATAATACTAATCAGTTCTTGTGCTCGTGAATAGCATTCAATAATTAGGGTGTAGTTTTTATCAATAAAAGTATGGACGCAAAATAAAATTCCCAAATAAAACACATATTTTAGCATTTACGCTGTATTTTTTAGAGCAAGCATAAGTTATTTTAACAAATGCGCTGGGAGAAAATAGTCTAGTTTTCAGCAAGCAAGCTCGGGTGCTTCTACATCGCGACCACGAAATTCACGGACGGACGAGCGAATTCTTATCGTTCTTCCTAGTTTAATGATAACGCCTTAGACGCTCCTGAGAAAACCCGCGGTTTATCGTACGACAATAGAAGCTGTTCTGCTTCGAAATAAAGGCTTTATCGAGCTATTATGACACACGCTTTTCTTCTAAAATTTACGAAACATTTAGGGATGCTTCGAATGCAATTTCTATTGGACATAAATGAATGATATGTATCAATATTCATACTTTTATTTAGTAGTTTTGTGTCAGGAATTAGATATTATTTGTCATTGAATGATGCATAAAGCAATACCATATTGGAAGACTTTCAGCTACTTGTAGTTTGGGTTCATGCTGTTCGATTCTGTTTCTACTGTACTCGTACAAGTGTTATAAGTCAAAAAATATCATATAACCTTTGTGAAATTGAAGGAAGTTTGGTATCTTTTGAATGTTTACGTTATCACATGATAATTATACTCTGAAGATCACGGAGAAGTTTATTCTACTGATAAAAAATCTTCAAATGATTATATTTGTTCACTTGTTGCTCACTAAGAATAGAATAGAATATGACAACAGGAACTAACAATTTGGTCCATTCTTGGGCTGCTACCCAAGTCCCATACCATCTAGCGTAAAGGCATCAATCATGCACATGCACCTCAATTATGCATAGATATTTTAATCTCGTGTGTATACCTTAATCAATGATATGTGTGCACACGACTAAATTGACTTACGTGGTTAAGGTGTACGTGCATGACTGATGGATTTACTTTAGACGGCATGGGACTTCGGTATTGAACCACGAATGGGCCAAACGGCTCGTTCCTATTGCCTTATTCTATTCCATTCTATTCTTGTGCCTGTAGGTTAAACCTAACTTGAACCTGTGGGTTAAACCTAACTTGTGCCTGTAGGTTAAACCTAACTTGTGCCTGTGGG
>VCRD01000030.1:500979-511207 GCA_006783055.1 Trinorchestia longiramus
GTGCCTGTGGGTTCAACCTAACTTGTGCCTGTGGGTTCAACCTAACTTGTGCCTGTGGGTTCAACCTAACTTGTGCCTGTGGGTTAAACCTAACTTGTGCCTGTGGGTTAAACCTAACTTGTGTGTGGGTTAAACCTAACATCACCAGCTTGGTCGACTGGTGATTGAATATGCTTGCGAGCGGGAAGACCCTGGTTCGAATCCCGCTGCCAACATGGTTGATGCAGCTGGAAATACGGTATGGGACTTGGGTAAAACATCCGAATAATTATCGAAGTAATTATCCGACTCAAGAATGGGCCAGAAGGTTCGTTCCTAAAGCCTCATTCTATTCTAATTACAAGCATTTCAGTCACGCAAACATACTACAAACCTATATACACAAGCCCAGAGTTAAGAATGATGTGGAATTAGCACTTTGAACAATTGGGGGTTCTTTTCCAAAAAAATTATTGAGACGGTTTTTGAACGAGTTCACTTACTGAATATAATATATAAAAATAATCAAGTCGCCGTTTTTCTCAGGAATATTAAGTGAGCTGAATGTCGGAATGCTTTGCTTGCCGGATTCAGCCCGTATATTTCATTCGGAAATACTGATATTCAAGTCTACAATTATCATAAATATTAGTATCATTAGCACCCAGAAATAATTAATTTTCTTTTAGGTAAGAATATTTTTGTTTACATTGCAGTCACAAAAGTATTACAACTCTTCATATAATAAAATTATGAATTTATGCGCAAGAAACGTATATGTACACTTTTGCTGCTCACAAAAATATTTTGAGTGATACATACATGATAGTTTCTTTATATAACACGGCAAAAACTATAAAAGTTGAGTATCATCATTGAATAATTTCTGAGTTTCAACTGTTGAAAGAATTTTAATTATTATAACTGAAAAATGGAATGCATGCGACTCAGAACGTTCACCTACTTCCATCGTAACTTGAATCTATTCTTTGGATTGTGAATATGAATATGAAATAGAAATGCGTGCTCTTATGCACGCTATTTGATAGCAAATTTTAAATTTGATGTGAGTTTACGATTTCCTCATTATCTAGAAGGTTGTTGCTTTTTACGAAATGTTTTCATCAATTTACAGCTTTCCTAAAGCAAGCTATTAATCAGAGGCTGCAGTTTTCTTATGTCTAACTATAAGTAAGTTAATTTAACAAATTCAAAAATCGATATTTTTCAGAAGACTTTTAGGGGATAATAAAACTTCTAAACTCAAATGTTGGCTTTTGTTTCGTGCTTAACAGTCATGGCGAATCTCTTACTCTTGATCTGTCGTAATTATTACATGTATACTGATTGCACTTCTGAACACTACCACGCTCAACTAGGTAGTTGTTGAAGTTGGTAGTGGACTCAGTTGAATAAAGCAGAACAGATTTGTTCAACTTTACTCTTTTCCTAACCGTAGTGCAAGTCGTTGACCCACTAACCACAAAATTACTGCACTGGTTAAGAATGAGTTACACTGTTTGATTCCGTTTGACATCGCAATCTTGACTCGAGCCTGCTTGTAGAAGAGAGCTATGAGCTGCGTCAAAGCCTTATTCAATAAATCATGTCATGTGAAGCCACTGACCGTGGAGTTTCTATTTCAATCTCGTCTAGCTGAGCGATAAAACTGTAATGAGGACATAGTCCGCTAATGGCATGTGATAATTTGCAAGATTTAGGTTTGAACTGGCATTGCCTTGGATCGCTTGGCATGCATTAGGACATGAGTTACTGCTTTCACTTTACGAATGTGGAATTGCGGCGACTTCTCATATGCAATGAACATACATTTCGTGATATTAGGTTTTGTCATTGCGCTTTTTTCCTGCAAACAACCATTAAAATTTTTTAAAAGTTCACTCTATCTCAAAAACATTACACGCTAAAGTTCGATTATTATAATAACATTACTTATTGAACATACATCAACACAAATAAAAATATACATTCAAATTCCCCTTCTGAATTTGACTCTTGAAATCCTGCCCGTGCCAAACGTAGCTGCCTGGAGAAGGAACACTCAATAAATTTAAAAGTTTTTTCTAAACGCCGCTACGGAAAGAGTTTGCTTCATTAACATTTTATTTTAAGCAAAGACCCAGAAGCCAAACTAACCGTGAAGACAAAATACGCGTTGCAGACAGTGCATGATAATCAAATACCAACACCGTCGGACAGGGTGTTTCAGAATTCTTTGAACAATTTTCAACCTAAGGTTCCTGCAGGTTCAATAAGCATAATTCACTTCATGGAGTGGTGTTTAAAAATGTTTACTTTTAGAGTTACTGAGACTTGAAAAGTTAAAGTACGATTTAATTCAACGTTTCACCTTTGCACCTAAACAATACTTTTTGGTGCCCTTTTGCATTAAAAGTGTTCAGTTCAAAAGTTATTAAGATTCTAAAGTGAGACTGTGTCGTCTGCTAAACGAAAAATTAAATTCCAAATAGGTTTACTTTGTAGAAATACAGAGTTTAAATTTGAGTTACTAGTCACAACAGGTGTTCAAATTTCCGCCCATTTACTGCAATGCATGCGTAGAGGCACCGGCGGAATGATTGCCGGACCCGTGTGAAAACACCACGATTTTCAGGAGTTCTTGCCCTGGCATCAATAATTCAGCCGATGGGTTCTTTGTCGGACAGAACTGTTGCTTCGTATACTTAACTCTTGAGGTGTCTCCAAAAGTAACAGTCTATGGGCCTCATATCAGGAGACCTGGGTGGCCAAGAGATACATAGATCTGTCACGACAGATCCAGCAGCTTGGATGCCGATCATCCAATAATCCTCTAACAGCAATCATGAAGTGTGCAGGCGCACCATTGTGTCCGAACCACATTCTTCTATGAATTGCCAAGAGAACATCTTCTAACAGCTCGGGTAGTATTTCATCAAAAAACGCCCAATAATTGCGTCTAGTGAGTCTTCCTTGCAGGATATCGGGTCGATGAGATAGTTGTCAGTAATGCCCACCCACATATTTACGGATAATCTAACTTGGGTACTGATTCTCCGAGTGCCATGTAGATTGATGTGGGACCACGAATACAGATTATGTGTGATGAGTATTCTCTCTCGCATGAATGTTGCTTCATCCGTAAAAGAAGCCTTTGAGGGAAAATCGGGCTCTTGTCCTTGTTGCAAAACCATGTCGCAAAATGAACGCGTCGAAAGTAGTCGTCAGCATTTAAGCTGTGAACACACTAAATGGGAAATGAATGTTGAATGTTGTGCAGCACGCACCACACCATACTGTGACTTTCAGGCAGAATATTTGTTGCAGAGCGTGTACTTGTTGTTGGGTCACTATGAAAATATTGAAGTATGTCGTCCTCCATCTCCAGGTGTCTTACTCTTCTAGGGCTGCTTGCATTTGGTCTTGCAATACGGAATGATTCGGTTTCACGCAGTCTCCTATGTATGACTAGAAATATTTTATGCACAGGCACATGTCTTTTCCGATATCTTTCACCGTACATTCTCTCAGCCCTTCTAGAAATGACGTTCGCCGGTCCGTAATTTAAGTGCGTATCTGTAATTTCCCTTTTCTTTAGCTAGTTTACTATCGTTCATAGCTGGGTTGTAGATCGACTACTCAGGGGAAACAAACATCCCAAGTACATCTGTCTCTTTGTTGTTGAGTGCAGTAGCCTGCCCACCGGGAATTTGAATGCAAGTATTTCCATAAAAATATATGGACGCAAAGTTAACTTAAATCGTACTTCAACAATTCAAGTCGCTGTAACTTTTAAACTAAACATTTTTGGAGACCCTTCCATGAATAAATTATGCTTGTTTTACCTGCAAGAACTTCAAGTTAAAGTTTGTTCAAAAAATTATTTTCGATTCTAGGGAAAGAAGAGGATAAAAGAGTAACAGTTGCTGTGTTGGGTGGAATTCGTTGTAACTGCAGGAGGCTTTAACCCTACGACGACAGACAGTAGTTCTCGCTATCGTCGTATTTAATATATGCAATTTACCTTTGCTTGTGATAGACACGACGTTTGATTCCTCTCGTTAGTGTGACATTCACAGCTCGCAAAGTTACCGCTGCTCATTGTTAACATGACAGTTGGTAGCGGTACCTGAGATTCAAAATTGTTAAACAGCTGCAAACAGGGCAATAATCAGGATATGTTTACTTCAGATAGAATTTACCTGAAGCAGGCTGTTTTCTATCAGTAGTTTGACCACTTTTAGGAAAAAATGTTCAAATTTCGGTGCAAATAAATGCGTAGGGTACATAAGAAGTTCAACTGAGAACGGTTTTAAATCTGCTGAAAACCGCAGAAAACTTTGCAAGAACGAAACTTTTGAGCAACTATGAGAATTTTGATCTCAAAGTTTAGCTCAACTTTCGACCGCTTATCAATTTCATATCTGAGTTATCTAGTTCTCTCTCGGACACCCAGCATCAACGCAAAAGACTGATGTGATCATCAGATGTACTCTTTCAAACACCAACTCATATCAATTTTTTAGAAGGGACTTGAATAAAGGGATAATCGGTATAATAACCTCATGTACAATTATCGCATGCTTCAGAGTCACTTTATCCAAGCGATGACAGGTATATGTGCATAAGAATAATTTTGACAAATGCTCTGTTCAAATGTTTCTTAAAAGTCTTTGTCTCTGGGTGTCACTTGCCAGTTTCAAAAGGTTTACGTCAGGCCCAGAACTACTATAACCAGGACGTGCATCGCCGTGTAGCTGACTACGGTAGCGGAGGCCAGTTCACTGCGTTCAGTTAACTCCCATCTGTCATAGTGCGAATATTGTCGTAGTCTGTCGCTCGGTTTGAATTGGACATTGTTTGTTTCGAGGCACACTGCTGCATTTCTTAGTGGATACCGTTTGTTTACAAAGTTTATATCTAATTATATGTATTAAAAATGCCGAACAAGTGTGGAACAAGTGAAATCCCTCCCAGTATCTTTAATATGCATGATTCATGTCTGCCATCTCCAAAACTTACACCTCGCCCGGCGAAAGTGGAAGACCAACAACTGAGGTATTTTCTTCAGAAGGATAAGATTACTTCATTTGATGCTTTCAAACCTGAACGTAACCTGCGGAAGCAGTACAAGAACTTGATTATTTCAAGATCGAAAGAAAGGCTTGTGTGTTTGTTCATGACCGACAACTTCAGTGAGTGCAGCCTGTCTGTGATTTTCGAAAACAAGCCCACTTTGTGTTCCCCACTAACGCTCAGTGCGTTCAAGAACGGCATTAGTGTACCACTGTTTAAGACACTTCATCCCAACAATGGCTTGAGATCGTATACGCAGTCCGACGAAACTGTGCGCTTGGTAATGAACTATGTATGACATCTCGTTTGACAAAACGATCCAAAATGTTGTCACCCTTCAAGCTCACACGTCAGCCTATGTCGACACCGAGAAGGAGAAGAAGTTGGTATTTTTGACGTCTGTTGAAACTTTTATCGCAAAAGCAGTGTTCCATGAATGATTGTTTTGCTCTTCAATCATACCCGAAGTGTAATTATGAACAGCTCAAAGACTTTTTGGTGCTACCATGCAAACGCAAGCTGCAGTGCATCACTTCATCTATTGACAAGGACCAGGTGCTGAGGGAAACATTTGACAGAGTCCAGACACTGCGACATAAGAATGTGTTTCTCTTGGTAGATGAAGTAGAGATTCGCCCAACTGTTTCAATTTCTGGTGGGTTGCTGAGTGGCATGGCCAAGAACAACCGAGACTACAAGGCCACTTCTATTCTAATCACTAGGTAATTGCAGTTCCACAGCCAAGCATCCTCCTGACAACGAGCGTGTCTGGTTTCTCCTTTTTGACACAGTACATCTGCTAAACAACTGCATCCGCAACAACTGAATCAGTGAGAAAGGCCAGAAGATCAGTCTTCACGATGAAACACGGCATCATTTGCAGATGTCAAGAAACTGTACGAGTCAAAGAAAGGCAGTATTCTGACGACTACTACACCCACTCAATTTGCTGTCAACTCCTCAAATTTGCTGTCAACCCCTCAGAGAAAGACTAGCAAAAGAATGTACTCCTTCTTCAGACCTCTGTCAAGAAGGCCCGGTTGGCTGACTAATCACTGCAGTTTGGTAGGTTTTTGCTTCTATGTCTGTTTGTTTATATGCGTGAATGTTTGTATGTTTGGTTGTTTACATTGGAAAAGGTTTAACTATAATCAATTTGTAAAGTCTAAAACTGCAGCAACTCGGCTTGCTATAAAGTGGCCACTAAGCTCATAGAATAATACATGTTAAGTCTGGTTAAAATTGGTATTTCAAAGCATTACAGTGCTTTAAACCATTTACAATTCACTGTAAAACCTTATTATCGCTGCTATTGCTTGAAAAAAGTAATTTTTGATCAATTTGTTCGATAGAAAATGTTATGTTACTAAGAATGCAATGGCCTCCGTTAGCGTAGTCAGCTATATGGCGGTGCACGTCCTGTTTATAGTAGTCCTTGGTCAGGCCTCATGTCTAGGTTTACGTCAGGCCTCATGTCCAGGTTTACGTCAGGCCTCACGTCCAGCTTTACACAACAGAATATCGTAGTTCTAAAGCTGAAAAAACTTCAGCTTCTTTAATTCTTGTGCATTGGGTCAAATGCTTCCAAACACGCACCTCTTACTGAAGACACCGCAGCATCAATTATGTTTGTGAAATATTTTACTCTAGAGTTAACTGGAATCTTCACATTATTAGGAGTTCGCTTAGAGATAAAGTTTTACGTCAAAAGTTCCCACTAATTTTTATGTGCGAACTTCAAGTACTTGAAACACATACGCGGTCCAGTTATGGATATCTGATCAGCGAAAACGGAAGATTTTTAGTAAATCATATTATATGTACATATATATATATATATATATATATATATATTTATATATATATGAAGAAAGGTTATATATGAAGAAAGTCATCTGCAAATAGGAAACACTAATTATTCGCTCAATTTCATTTTAATTTACTTTGTACAGTTTTTTGAATTTACATTTTGCAGTAATTTCCCAAAAAATCAGCTCGGATTTTGGCCACGCTGCGGACTATGTGGATTTATTTCAATTTTGGGACTGGCGCATTGATTTCATTGCTCCACCAGATTTCATCCTGCAACCAAAATCTCCCGAAATCCTGCAGTAACTCCTCGAAACAAGGGTTCGAACTAAGCGACCATTGAATCTGCATTTTGAGTTTTGTGCAAACTTGTGCTTGGTTATTTATAAATGAAAGCTCCAGGTAGTCTCTCTTTCGAAATAATTTTCGGCTAAATTCGTCGAACGGATTTTGTTTTTGTCTAAAAGCAGCACAGGAGAGAATAATTTATGAGAACAAATGCACTTCACGGCGAGGATGGAACAAGTTCGTCCCTCAGAGAACTGATGACATATCAGTGCCTGCATCGCGAGTTATAGATTGTGCGTAACATGACCTATACAGAATGCTTTTCTCTGGTTCTTAAGCCTAACTCTGACCTGGAACTACATCAGTACAATAAAAGCACCCGCAACTGATATATACATGCTGGCCTCTTCTTTTCATCGAAAGAGCAGTGACGAGAAAGATGGGATTCAAATTTGCATAGATTCTCTTTCCCTTCATCTGAGATTCATGAGTCGTGAAGTCCTCGATGGTGGAGAGGAATGTTTACTTCTACACTTATTCATACGAAGGAAAGATAAACTTTGAAGTTTATGGATTGTAAACCTATAAAATTTACCAGAAAAATATTGAACACGATTGTGCTTCTCTTAGCTCATAAAAATCGTTATTTGTATCCCGGATGAATAGTACACCATAACTCACTTTACAAATTTCTATTTTGAAACGTCTTTGCTCAAAATATTAGAGAAGAGTAAATATCATCAATACACGAGCATATTTTGAGACAAATTCCCCGTTTAAAAAGACAGTGCGTACAGTTTGCTGATAAGTTAAATATTAAATACCACTTTACATCCTGGTTAAAATGCTAGTTTTGAGTGCGACTTGCAGCTGCTGTTAATACTGAACTACTGAGCTCTGTGAGACCATGCCGTATGGAGACTGAGTGCTGCTCCTTCCCTGGCTGGTTGTAAGCGGTTGTCCACTCGTATCCAGGTGTGCATATATATGTGTGTCCAGTAGTCCATAAGTCTCCGGTACTCCATAAGTGTCTGATAGTCTATGAGTATTCGATAATTCATAGGTCTCCTGTAGTCCATAAGTGTCCGATAGTCCATAAATGTCCGATAGTCTATGAGTATCTGATAATTTATAAGGCTCCTGTAGTCCATAAGTATCCGATGGTCCATAGGTGTTCGGTAGTCCATAAGTGTCCGGTAGTCCAGAAGTGTCCGATAGTCTATGAGTGTCCAACAGTCCATACGTATTGGTTCTCCATACATGGTCTGTTGTCCATAGGCCTCTAGGTGTCCATAAACTCGTGATCTACTTTTCGAAATCCATAAATATAGGCAAAATTTGAGCAGACTTCGTTCATCGACTTACGGGCCCATAAAGAGCCCAGTGTTGTCTTGGGGATATTTTTAGAGGTTCATTTTCTTTATTATGTCTAGTTAGGCTTTATATTTCATAAAAAATTTATAGACCGAATTGATGTCCAGTCCTGTCTGACGGTCTTCTCTGACCTCTGTCAAACTGTCATTTACGGAGCCCAAGTTTGACTTTATGGAAGACTAGAACTGCAACGGAATGCTGATGTGAGCTCAAAATGCGTCATTCCGCTTGGTTTCATCCTCTCTCTCAAATAAAGTATTCTCCTAGTTCAGTGTAAATTATGGGCTTAGAAAGAACTTTGTTTCAGCAGCCATTTATTTCTGTTGCCTAGCCTGATATTTTCGAGAAAGTTCTCTCAGTTCCAGAAAAAGTCACAAAAGTGAAGCGTGCCGCTACTGTAGATATACTATTTAACATTTGAAGTTAGAATTTCAATTGTGCAGATGTATGATAATTTTTTAGTACGTGTACTGAAAGAGTTTAACATGGATTGAATTAAAACATTTGATTTAGCATAAAAGCCATAATAGTATGATGAGGATGTACTTCATTTGCTCATTTTTTCGCAAGGTATGCTTGGTTGCGAAAGTTCATTGATTTAGAATAGGTATGCTTTACTATTCAAGTTGTCCTTTACCTTCGATAGGACAGAAATAGGGGGAAATGCATGGACATTTATATTAACGTTGTATTCTTAATGCATACTGTTTTAAATTTATTTCTTGTTATGATGTTTCACCGCTTTTAACTTCATCAATCATTGCCAAAAAATGAATTGGAAAAATTAAAATTCAACTTTTATATTTACAATTTAAAATTTTAAAATTATACGTTCTTTTTTAAATTAAATTTTAACCCGTATGTCCCAAAGAAAAATAGCGACTAAGCGAGAATGAACGAAACGCTACCGACAGCTGCAACAGTACAGAGAAATAGAGAGCGTCTCACGAATATATTGCATATATTTTACGCTGAATAAAATCCAATACCGTCTTGTTCCGACGGGTCTCACTACTACGTAGAAAACTGAGAACCTTACATATTTCCCTTACATGATTTCTACCTGATGATGAACATGTACGCAAAGCTTCTTCATTGTGATCTAATAGATTTAGTTTTGTAGACGTGACACCAATTTTGTCTCTTAATGTTTGTTAATGTTTGTCTCTTCAACTCAGCATGCCTCATCCAAAAACCATCCGTTATGCCTCATTTAAAAAACGTAGTACTTTGTTGTGTCATTATACCGGAGATAAAATATTATCATTCAATCGTGAAAAATGTTGGTGCAGGAACAAGCATAGTCCAACGCAACTACGTGAAGCATTTTACAGTTGTTAGTCAACAGTAGATTGATGTACTCACAACTGTAATATGCAATTAGCAGTGACAAAAGATAAGGTACGATCCCATTCGTAACTGAAGTTGGTAATCCTGTCTTGAAACACCTCTAACTTATGCGTTTGCAAATTTATTTTGCTATAATTCTAGTTTTAGTTTTTAAATCGTTAAAATGACAATTTTATTTCACAATCACGATTCAATCAAGTGTGTTATGCCCCCCTCGGAATAAGGGCTTTTGTATGAAATTAGACAACTGTGTGCTAGAGACAACTAATTGTAGTGCCGTGAGTTCTGGCTTCGTTGTTTTGTGAAAGTTGAGGTCCATAAAGCTTGTATTTGACCACTTGTTGCGTGGGTC
>VCRD01000030.1:513363-527603 GCA_006783055.1 Trinorchestia longiramus
GAAGTCCCTCGGGGCAAAGAGTGTCTTACAAGTATGAAGACATGGGACAATCAAAGCCAAAGGTTATAGATTCATAGAACCAGCAGCAAAGAATTATGTACACATCAAAATAATTTCTTTATTATCAAGATGGATATTATTTCATCATTCCCTTTTGAAACTTTTTTTACAAATAAGGCTGCTTAATGCTGATAGAAACAACTATACATGAACGTTTTGAGTTCAACACTTCAGTAGGAGTCTTGCGGTTCAGTGGTTGATGCATCGGACCATGTTCCAAACAAAGGATCATTGTTTCATTATTATTTCATTCTGCATTTCAGTGCGTTGTCTCGGAAAAAGGTTTGGTATGATGGTTAACGTTCATTTGATCCAGAATGTCTAAAATTTTGCTCAGTTATGAACATTTTTTGATAAATTGTGGTAATACGGAGTTCTATTCATAGTCAAAGAATTAAGGTGCGCTTACACTGAGTGTTAGTAGAATTGAAAGTGATAAGCCTTAATATAATTCTTCAATAACATTGAGCACCATCATCAACTATAAAATTACACGACATCACATGAATAGTAAAGTTAATGTACCTGATATTACAATTATTCAATGTGCACAGCTCTTTACAATTACAAGCTTTGTCGCAATGATCTATCGAATGGAAGTAAATATTTATTCTGCATGAATAAACTAAATCGATAGACATATTGTGTAGGCATTCGTCTTTTACTGGATTCCCGGCACATTTTTTTTCATGGACAATGACATACGTTGTCCAATTGTAGCAATCGAACTCCGAGACTGAACCAATAGAAAGACCCTCCCTCTCGAAGTTTTGATTGAAGTAACGTTTAGTTGTTCACTTTCAGCATTTTTTATGGTTATTTTGTTCATAGATGCAAAGTTGGTCTTTATACGATTGTAGAAATAAAGTTATTGCAATAGAGGTGTTCTGAATTAATCTTAATGGCATCTATCAAGTTCAAAAACTGACACCAATGGCAGTTATGCTCGTTCCCACTCTCCCGCAGCCCCAACTTTCCTTCTCAAATTCAATCCTCCTCCTCCTCAACTCCAACCCTCCCCCTCAACTCCAATCCTTCCCCTCAACTCCAATCCTTCCCTCAACTCCAATTCTCCTCCTCAACTCCAATTCTACTCCTCAACTCCAATCCTCCCCCTCAACTCCAATCCTCCCCCTCAACTCCAATCCTTCCCTCAACTGCAATTCTCCTTCTCAACTACAATTCTACTCCTCGACTTCAAAATCCCTCTTCAATCCTCATCTTCTACGCACACATGCTCGAACTTGTGTGAGGACCAACATGTCGTCGGCAAATTCACAATTTTATCCCGTACCAAGTGGATCATACTCACTATACGACAGCCTGAAAGAGCTAAAATTTGAATTTTTCTATGAATTTGTAAAAATTGTTGAACAATTCCATTACACAAAATTCACTGCTATGAGTGGAGGGAATTAAGTATGTCTTGCTACGACTCACATACACGCTGAAGAACCGCATGGTTATTACATGGTTAATACGTTTCCAGCAAATTATTTGTTCTAGGAATAGAGCGTGGGCCTCTCTCTGTCTCAGGGAGCCACTGTGTTGTTATTCAATGTTTGCTTCCATAAAAAATCCAGAGTGAGAAAAACAGATCGCCTCATCACCCAATTTAGCAGACGCCTTCCTTTGTCTTACTCATCAGAACTTGGGCTTTCAACCCTGACATAAAGAGAGAAATTTTGTGCACTTCAGTCTGATGTCACGACACTAACGCTAAACTTCCTCGACGAAAGATGTTTCTCAACTCAAATGAGGATTTTTTCTGTCACTCATCTCGAAAGTTCTCGACTTCTAAAGAAGAAAAACGAGAAAACTCCTATGCTTTTTCCAATTTCTTCCGTATTCCACCTGCCGGCAGATGCAGCCTTTTCTGATACAAGAAATTTTTTAATTTGAATACACTATCGAAATTAAAATAAATTTTTTCAAGTTTCACCTAACGGTATATCAAATGAGACGTGCCCTTAATATGATGTTCGTGATACGTGTTCTTCATGTGGTTAATGATATGATGTATTGATACGTGCTCTTAATATGGTGTGATATTTGTGGTTCACATGATGCATACCTTTAATATGGTTCATTATGATACGCAGCTTTAATGATACGGGCACTTATTGTGCTTAAATCCAAGTTATCATTTCAATGAATCCTTAATTAGTAATATTCTCAGGCTATGCTTTTTCTATTCTTATTGCGAATAAAAACACGTTACTGCGAAATTTTCGTGACTTGGTAACGACAAAAAGGAGACACTCATGCATCGTAGTTTTTATGATTGTAGTTTTTGACTGGTGAGTTTTATTCTCCTTGATCCGTTCATTCGAACATGTATGGACATAATTTGTTGACCATTGATTCAAAGTTGCAACAAAACTTGAGTATGCATGCCACTTCGTCTTCATTTAAAACGTTCTATCTGCATGATTTTTTTATTAGTAAGAACTCAGTTTTAAAAACATTCAATAAATTCATTTATAGATTACACTTTTGAAATTATTTTCGTTTATATCAACCTGAATAATTTTAATGAATAATCGAAAAATGTGTTTGGCCTCTTGTCTGTTTTCAACAGCGAACACTTAGATCAGGACAGCTTTAATGAGTTTCTGACCTCTTCACTGAGTTTAACGAGACACAGTTTAAATAATGAGACCAGTTTTTATAGCAACCGCAATTGCAGCACTTCTGTGCATTTAAGCCTCGTGGAGTTCACAAGGCAATTGAGAAATCTCGCAGATAAAATAACTCGCAGAAACGTTAATTAAATGACTCCAAGCCGTTCAATGAGCGCTTTTGATTCACTCAACTGCTTTGAAGCTCACAGAAAAATATATCTGCTATATATCTACCTGGATGACACAGGAAAAATTAATGAATC
This sequence comes from Trinorchestia longiramus, assembly GCA_006783055.1. Taxonomy (NCBI): domain Eukaryota; kingdom Metazoa; phylum Arthropoda; class Malacostraca; order Amphipoda; family Talitridae; genus Trinorchestia; species Trinorchestia longiramus. The sequence goes on from VCRD01000030.1 coordinate 516,311, forward strand.
TTTTTATGAAACGAAAATCATTAGATTCGGTCCCGATGCTTGGCTTCGTCATTTGTGCCTAATTAGATGCAGTTTTACGATCTGAAGGAGTGATGATGCAGGTGGTATATGTAACTCTAAAATATTTTTGTCACAACTGTGGCTTCTTCATTTGTTAGAGTTAAGTTTGAAAACCTGTGTCCCAGTGAAGCTACCGAAACACAATTCGAGTTACATCACTTTAAGAGTACCTCGAAGATTAAAACACTTGTACGATGCACAGATTTTAAAGGCGCAAAATATACAAGGGTTGTTTATTTTATGATGATCTAGGATTGTTTTTTATTATTATTTTATTCTTGTGTGCATAACGGTGTCTGCAACTCCTAATTTGTTAATAACAATTAATAATAAATACGTGTTTTGCAATTTAGGATATTTTCAATTGGACTTATGTCTAATGAGATATTTATGACCATAAACTTGGAAATAAATAGAATATGAAATTATTAAATAGAAAATGAAATCACCTCACTCCCACTGAATTATTCTTCATTTGCGTGCATTGCTTAGGAAAAAATGAAAAATTACACAATAATTTTTCTACGTCGTACACGCACTGTATTCCCAATAACAGTTTGTGCTCTTTATTGCAAACATTTGTCCGCTTTTGTTCAAATTAAAGTTTATCTTCTATTGTATTTCCCCACAACAAAACGAAACGTTTATTCACTCTCTCTGAAATGCTGTAGAAAATAAATAAATGAACATAGTTTGTTCACTTATGAAATAAAAGCATACAATTGTTTTTACATGTTAAATAAACGAAAGATCTGAGATTCGTCTTCTATAATTGGTTATGATGTGATAGCGATTGTAGTTGCAATCCATTAGTAATTTCCAATGATGGATTTTTTAATAAAATATTGATGCCTCTAAGAATGTCAAGTAGAGTACAATTCCTGACCTGAACATTTGATGTCTGTACTCTATTCTAGTGTTATTTTCGCAGAATTTTTTCCATAAAAGCCGGCTATATTTTCATCAGTTTTACCTGGATTGTTACGTGTATTGATGTACGTATATAAAAACCTATTCTACTCGATTTCAGCTCACATAATTTCACTTGGATTTCTGCATGCTAAGGAACATCATTCGGGCGAATCCCCAAAAATCGTTAGTCTTCTTTTCCTCATTAATGAGGCTTGTAAACGCATACGGCCGGTCCAGGAGGTCTAGTCATCACTCACAACGAGCCAGGTGATGGATGAGAAGTCAGGCGGTGAGTGGCGCTGGAGGTGTAGTGGCCAGTCTGCGTGGAAGAGCTGTCATGTGGCGTCCGTCTTCCGTGGTTATTGTGTAGGATAAACTTCTTTAGTTTAGATAAAACTGCCAGAATGAGTGATGGAGGCGATGAATGGGTGAATGGCTGATGCTGATTACGTGACAGCCTGTCGACGCATTAGGCATGACGGAGCGTCATTGCATTTTGTTTACCTTTGGCTGAATTACGTTGCGCGATTTAAATAATTCTAAAATTCTCTTTTAGCAACATTAGATTTTTAAATTACTACAAGAACAGTTCATAACATACGGAAAACTTGCAGTAAACTATCTAGTATTTAATGTTAATTGCTAGCAGTTTTATAAGAGATGCATTTGAATTTGAACCCCTCCGATGTTTTTTCTCAAAACTGGAAACATGTGGAAAGATGCAATTCATTTTTTAAAATGCATGCACTTCTTTTGAATGTGTGACAGAGATGGCAGCACTGTACGGCATATGAAACTCTAGCAGCAGCTGCGAGAGTGAGGACTATTTTTGATACTTAAAAAGGCGTACGGCGTCTGTGTCTGTGCTTTCATTGAGCTGACTGACGCTTCGTTTCAGGATAGAAAATTGGCATTCATGTCTCATCCATTGTCATTATCGATGAATAGATAGTCCCATTCATGCCGTCATCACGCGTCAACATTGCCCGACAACATGCCAGGTGCGCAGCCTTATGGTCATTCGGCATTCGTGGCACCCACTTGGAGGGCACTTTTCACATTTTCAGGTTTTCTTACAAGATTGTGTACACATGTCCCACGGAAATAATAATATCGGGGACGATGTATTCCACGCTCATTCAGCAATCCTCCAAAACAACTTTCTCCATTGGCTTGATCATGGCGTTAGACCGGCTGGTGCAAGGTCGACGCTCTGCCTTCTTTGAACTGTCGCACCCACGAACGAACGTTAAACACATCCATGACACCATGACATGTCTCACTCAACTGGCGATGAAGTTTAATCGGTGTCACGGCACTCAAATGAAGAAAACGAATAATTAAACACTGGTCTTATAATGAAAAAGTATTCAATTTAAGTATCAAATGTAAGTCTCACTCTCGCCTCGTCTGTTAGAGTTCTATGTGCCCTATAGTGATACCATCTCTATCATGCATTTATAATGATGCACGCGTATTTTAAGACAAATTGCATGTTTCCATCTGTTTCCAGCTCTGAGAAAAAACTTTAGAAGTGTTAGAGCATGAATGCACCTCGTGCTATTGAATCCAGGGTGAGGTCAATCTCAGTGACTACAATTCAATCATTTTTTGGACACTTGTAATGTTAAGGGTTCAATCATTTTTTGTGACAATCTTAGTGTCTACAATTCAATATTTTTGGGGATATAATCATAGTATCTACGATTTAATCATCATTTAAGACAATCATAGAGTCTACGATGAACTGTTATTATGGAGTGTAGTAACGGTTGATCAATTTTCCAAACAACTAATTTAAATCTCAATATTCGAGAGTAATTATTTTATACCTTTTTATACGCGGTATGTATTCTGAATTTGTTATTCACATATACTTATTTGGAATGAAATATCATATCACTTTAAAAGAAGATTACTATACGATTATTTTTCATTGTTACATGGTTTCTTCTTTTTTCTTTCCAATATATCATCAAACAATCAGATAAAATTTCTGGAAAAATCTTGTATAAGTACACAATCGAAAGAAAATTTTCACTCTGCTTTTCTAGTCATCCACGGCATTGATGAAACCAGCTAAGTGTAACAATTTACTGGCTCTTGATGTGGATTTTGCTTATCTTGAAAGTTGCTTCGAATAAAATTGAATACTGGTTTGCAAATCTAGTGTTCAGTAGATAATGGACTAGAATATTTTAAAACAGTGAGATTTAACTACATCAAAGGAGATCGAAATCAAGGAAGGATTATTGCAGTACATGAATAAAACTTTATCAACACAATTTGGCCACTGCATGTATGATCTACCTCTAAAGCCTTTAGATTGAGCAGAAAATCCATAGTAATCGTATTCTTTCATTCAAGTTTCACTGGGAGCCTGTTGCCTGCACCAAAAGTTTACCAAATTATTTATTTATTTGTACTACTCGCGAGTTATCAGCTGTCAAATTTAACGACTGTATGAACGAATTACATATGAACTTTATGAATACAAGAACGCCTCTGAAAGATTAATCTTCACCATCGACGAACTTTTCGATTGTCCTGAAAAAGCGATCTTTGATTGAGAATAATTTTTATTCAAGTTTTGAGAAATTAGCAATCCTTTAAGAGTCCAGGTGGAACTTTACTACTTTTTGTCCGGGGATATTTAGGGGAAGTCATTAAAGAGAGATGAAGCGTCGCCCTCTGTTACGAACTCAGTCCACGCCCTGTGGGCTCAACGTTTAATTCCAGGAAGCACATCATCATATGCGTTTACTACAGCGAAAATTGTTGAGTGGAAATTACGGAACTGCAATTGAAAGATAAAAGAATATGGCTGGAGTAAATGTGGAATTATAAATGGATAACTAAAAATAAAGAAAGGAATAAATAAATATATGTACAATAGTTTTTAAATTCTTAATGCTAATATCATAAGACTACTAATCATACTTCCAGCGACAGTGTCCGTCCATTTTGTAATTTGTGCTAAAGGCTCGTAGGAACATGGTGCGATGATCCGGAAATTTGTCGAAATAGTCAGTTTTAGTCGTCAGACAGTCAGCTTTCCTAGTCTCTACGTCACAAGTGGAGAAAAATTTGAGGGCAAGTATGGGAGCAAACCCTCGAATCCAGGGACCAGAAAACCCAAACAGAGATCACTATCCACTAGGCTACTCTGGCAGACGAGTTGCACTCAGGATGTGTATTGAAATCCAACTCAAAATAATCGAATTAATACAACCCTCATTATATGCCCTGAGTTCATCTCTATATTCTCCTTCTGTCTTCTTTGTAATCATTTTTGTTCACTTCCCGGTAAACTGTGTGTCATGCTTGATTTTGTGCTTGCATGGCATGTCTCGACCGAATAGCAATGCCTAGCGGAGATAGTGTCTCGATGTCCGCTATTTTGAGCGTCAGTTTATGAATTCTGGATAATACTCATAATTATAATTTGTTACAATAAATTCTGATCTGTTGCTCACACCTTAGCCGAATGCAAGCCTGATGATGCAACCCAGACGAACACAATCTTGATTATTAGAGCCTAGTTAAATATAAGGATGATCATAACCGCCTAGATAGGTATAATCATAATAATAAAAGCGAGGATAAATGCAGTGCTGATAATTACAGCTGAGATAAATATAACCATCATACTTAAAACGTTCATGATAATCAGGGCTCAGATCAATACAATCTTGACACAAGAAGCTCATCCATGAATCGAATCATGTTTACATACAAGAAGCCTTACAGTCGGTGCGCATAGTCCCCGCGCATAAGAGGACGTGTTTCAACTGTGCTTGCATAAAGACCACAAACACAGTCATGCCTGGGCCCTGCACAGGCCGGCCGGACACTTTATACGCTCTGTAAATTGCCCGATTGCTAGCGACTCCACCAAATTGACCGACGCTCCTCGTTATATGACGCGCTTTACGACCTCAAAGAAAGGAAACGTCGATGCCATGGCAGTCTGCAGAGTCACGGCTCGACAATTTTTATAGACTCGTAATTTTGATATGCTTGCACGACGCGCGCATGAGTGACGTGACTATTTTTAGTGTGTATTTCCTGCCACATCATGAGGCTGCTAAAATGCCATGAAGAATCAGATCCCAAGTAAAATTATTCACCTTACAAATAAACGAATGATGAGTTGTTTTTTTCCACCAGAACTCGCTCCTTTAGGCTGTAGTCCAGCTTTTATATTTTTTTTTTTTGAAATGCTTTCTTAACATACCTTAAAATTATTTGTGATACCATTTTTAAACTATTCCTGTTATCACCCTAAGGACCCACAAAACTTCTGATTTTTCAAGTTAAATTATTCATAGGCAGAGTAGTTTACAAATTTAACATCTCAGTGCAACCAAATCCTTTCACAAATTTACAGTACACGACGGACTTTCTATAAACAAACTCCATCCTCTCGTGGAGCGACAGGATGTGTAAACTTTTACGATGGCTTGTAGACGTAAATAAAATTCCAATCCACTGACCTGCACAGGGTCTTGGAATTTCGAAAGATTTTGCCTGGCGCGACACCGTAAATGACTTGAGAGAGGCCCTTCTGGGTCGCACCGTCGCTTTCGTCATCGGCCGGACAACAGGTGGCGGCCTCAGCCATTTCCTCTTACTCCACCTCAGGGGAGGGGAAATTCCTCTGTACCACGGCTAAAGAATTTCTTCTGAGTAATTTCCATACACAACTAGAATAGAATAGAATAGAATAAAATAGAACAGAATAGAATAGAAATAAATAGAACAGAATAGAATCGTAGACTAAGGCAATAGAAACGAGCAGCTTGGCCTATTCTTGGGTTGATACCCAAGTCCCATACCGTTGATACCCAAGTCCTACGCCGCCTAAGGTAAGGGCACGTAACTCTAGTACGTGAACGTGAAAGAAGAAAACTCATAATCACTCCGTTTCCTAACGACAACTAGTCGTCTTATCCTATGCATTTGAAGCCCCGTACTAGAAGTATTTCGTACTTTGAAGTCCCGTCATGTCTAAATAAATTAAATCTGTTGTATGTTGTCTTCGGTGTTGTTTCGATGGGACGCGTACATGCGAAACCGATCAGTAGACTTTCATGCAGAAAAAACTCTAAGAATTAAAATTGCACACAGCCCTGAGAATTTCTTTCAAAACGTACGGACGTGCGCAAAACCTGAATTTACCAAAATCATCTTGTGTGGGCAAATATCGAACTCCTTTTGTTAGACATAGACAGCGAGAGCAATTTTGCTCACCAGCCTGCAAGCGTTTCGCTATGAAAAATAATACTAGTTGCCTCCATTAGTTTACTATTTGATATAACTCTTGCAGTCAACATTAATTTTACATTTAATACAATACTAGCACCCTACTGTAGTTTTACTATTTAATATGATACTAGCAGTCAACAGTAGTATTACTTTAAATTTAATGCCAGTAACTGACAGTAGTATTACTATTTGATATAATACTAGCAGCTTACATTAATATTACCATTCAATATAATACTGGTAGCCAGCAGTAGTATTTCTATTCAACATGATGTCAGCATCCTACAGTAGTATTTCTATTCAACATGATGTCGGCAGCCTACAGTAGTTTTAATATTTAACAGGATGTCAGCAACCTACATTAGTATTACTATTTATTATAAAACAAGCAGCCAACAGTAGCATTACTGTTGAAAATAATGGAAGCAGCAGCCAGAGGTACAAGTAAAACACTGATGAAGATTAATGCTCCGACTGTCTGAGAGTAAAATGCTGCTCGCTCCTCTGCATGCATCACGATATTCCAACATGTGGTCAGATATTTTCACGGAAGCTTGCTTCTCATTTATCTATCCTTGCATCATATCTAATTTTGAGTAATACTTGAAAGCTACTGCTAAATTAGGAATGGAATGAGCTTTGTTGCTCTCATGGAAGGATTTTTTGCTATAAATGTAGCCATTAATTAGCTGGTTTATTCTAGTTGTAGGCTTGTTCTAGTTGTAGGCTTGTTCCAGTTGTAGGCTTGTTCCAGTTGAAGGCTTGTTCTAGTTGTAGGCTTGTTCTAGTAGTAGGCATGTTCTAGTTGTAGAATTGTTCTAGTTGTAGGCTTGTTTCAGTTGTAGGCTTATTCTACTCGTAGTTTCATACAGTGGTGGACGAAAATTCAAGGTGCGTACATCCTGTTCATACCAAACACACTCACACTCTTTTCATGTTACGTAGAGCTAAAGCACCAGAATTTAATAGGATCAGCAGCGGCAGCGTTTGCTAAAATATACAGTTGTAAAAATTTATTTCTAAAATTCTAGAAACTTTCATTTTTATTTTGCAGCAGTTTTATTTCATTGATATATGAAATCTGAGTCGAGCCATACACGAATAATGAGTTGTTGTAAAGGAAATTCCAGCGAATAACAACAACAAGCGAAAAAAATATAGTTTTACTGCTGTCACACTCGCAATAAAGAAACTTTACCTCGACATTTATAAAAACTGCGACATGAAGCATCTGATAAAACATATAGCATTTCAAACATCGTCAGGAAAACTTAATCAAATTGTCATGCGATGAAATAAAGGTGCTCTACCTCTACTACCTCAATGAGATGCTTGCCCATGGTCTGAATTATTGATGTGGTGATGCACATGATAATGTGATGAGGGTTAGTGAAGCACGTGATGAATGAATAATTAATCACGTTAAGAATTATTTGTTGGTCACTTCTCCGTAAAGCTATACGACTGTCCAAGTGCTTTAAGCATTTCTAAGCATTTCTAAATCGAGAAAACAAGAGATTTTTTGATACTCTCTATTCATGAATTTTTTAGCGCGTTGCTTCGCGACGAAGTTCTTTACCTTGAGCCCTTCGAGCAAAGTTCCCAATATCGATCAAAGAGTAGATCCAAATTCAATGTTAGTAACTGATTTGAAACTGGATCTTGGTTTGCAGAGGCTCTACTACGTGACCGTTCAAAATCTACGACTCCTGCATCCTAATCCCACGAGCTGCACCTCAACTGCCACTCAAGCAGCAAATAAAAATCCTACTATTTGTCTTAGTTGCGCAAAGTTCCGACGAAGTTAAGAAAGAGTTTTATGTGTCTCTCTTCTCTCACCCTGAGCTACTCACTTCAGGTATTCTGCTTGTTTTCGAAGCCATCAAAGTTGAGTCGGATCTCACCGAGATATATTCCTTATAGGTTTCTGGGGACCAGCAATCCCTCACATCCTCGCAGTCTTGCAAAAAAATTCCTTGTTTCGATCAAGAAAATTTTTTCATGTCATTGAGAATTTTTGAAGCAAAATTAATGTGCAATCTAAATTACTGAAAATTTATTTAATTTTTGAACTCAATAAGAATAGACAGACGCTGCCTCCCACACGCAGTTCTGTTGTTTCCAAAAATCTTTTTTCGAGTTTTGAGTTAAAAGCAAGAGTAACAGAAAAATAAAATACATATCCATGAAATTTAATTTTTTTGCTGCCACATTTGGTATTGCATCTAAAAAAGGATTATATAAAGTAGGGTTTTATTTTATTATCCCTTTTCTGGCCCTTTTCTGAATGTAAAATTTGGAAATCAATTTTTTAGTTTGACCGCTCTAAGTTATGAAAATGCAGGGTTGAATTTTATTCACCGTACGTATGATGCAATAAATCCGTGGAAAAATCTCAGTGCTGCTCCAGCGTACAAGCTGGTAATTCGTTCTTTAAATTTCTCACTTGTTTTTCCTTTCAATTTTTTTCTTTGCAAAATTGCAAAGGCAAATCCAGGCAAAATTGCCTGGAAATTTATTTTGATTTGGTATAAAACAATGACCATCAAAATAAAAAAATACGGCTCTTTTTACAAGCGTATCTTCCTCTGCATCAAGCTTTGTATTATCTTGCGCCTTTTTCCTGCTGAATCACTGCACCAATTCAGCCCTCGTTCCTAAAGCATCTAACCATCGTAAGAAAATACAGTGCAAAGCCACCATCGCAAGAAAATATAGTGCAAATCCACGTAACACACGTTTCTTATTTGCATCCTATGGGACTCTATGGCTTTCGGATTTGTACGAAGCCCATTTTGGTTCGAAGTGCCGAGTAATATGTGCATTTTGAGTCAAGTTTTTGGTCATCTAGGAAAGTTACCCTGCCCGTCTATGGCATTTGTTGAGTCTGGAATTGAGGCAACTTGGAGTTCTCGTCACGCTCCGGGCTGCGTCAAACTGAGTGGAAAACAAAGGAGGAAATGTTCTCCTTGTGGAGCCTCGGCATCAGGCACCGAGGATTATTTCCTGACAAAGTTTGCCATAACACAGCGGTTCTCAGGCGCCCGTGAGTCGTCTTCTCTAAATGTTAGGACTGCTGCTGTTGGACTGTGCGGAGTGGACGGATCGCACAGATTCTGGACAAAAGGATTCGAAAGCTGAAGAATAAATCCCCTAGAGCAAGTTTATGAAAAGTATTCAGCAGTTACTTCTGTACAGAAGACAGAGCATTTGTTGAAAGGAAAGTCTCCCTCATTTACCAAAGCGCAAAATGGCAGTGAGAGACTAGTACATATTTAATAGTTTAGATCCTTGAGAAGAAGACAGACACTGCGATTCTCAGTATAAAATCGAAGGTAGATGATTTCATTGTAAAATAAATCAATGAGTATATCATCTCTAACCTTGTCAGAAAGACTGCATTTTATGGGAGGAAATCATCAAAGTTTCTAGTGTCGAAAGACAGTCTAAAGTTACACGCCTGCTGGTTTGTGCTTGGTTGGTGGACGTGAATGGGTTGAGTGCCATACGCAGTGCGGGTGCTACAGAAAGTTTTCAGACCAGATTTCATTAAACTAGAATTGAAATCGATAACACACCTGAGTTTTTACGAACGAAATTTTATGAAACGCAAGTAACGTTGGGAGTGAGTAATGTATTGAATTGCGCAGCAACACAGGTGAGGATCTGCTAATAAAACGTTTGTGCTTCGTAAAGATAACAAACTGCAAATGCTCGGAGTCCTTCCAGTTCAAACGACATGATGATGTTCTGCAACTGAACTACCGCTTAAAATGTTTTAATATGAGATCCTTAAATAATGCATACAAAAAAGACAGTGAAATGGATGGAACAGATTACATAGAGTAGCAAATTTAGGAGGGCGGTAAATTTTATGTCAACTTTAGGTAAACCAAAGAAGTCAGGAATGGTTCAGCTTCATGTAGCTGTGGAAGAGGAAACAGAGTAGACAGTGATGGCTAGTTACTGGGACTCTCTAGGACATCTGCCATGGCTGTCATACCCATTGTGGTTGACTGTTATTTACTGCAAAAGTTGAAAGGGAAATAATTATCATTCACAGTGAAACATGCTTAGCCTTATTGTTGATGCCGAATAAAATATCATTGAAGCAGTCGTCTATTAAGTATCCTTTATACATTTCATTCATTTCATGGACTAAAAAAACAAGAGTTTTACTCATTTGATACCTCACTGTTTAAAGCAAAAACATCGCTGTATTTTTTCCATGTTAAGTAAAATTCGTGAATAAACTATCTTGTTCGTGGTTACTTTAAATGGAATAAAATTGTTAGAGTAAAGAAATTCTGAATATCAGGGGTGAATTCTTTTCATTTTCATTTTGTTTTAATTATGGAATATCATCATACAGGATGTCCAAAAAAAATGTATACATTTTTAAAATGCTGTAGTTTGAACACTTCTGGTGCTAGAAGGCTGGGACAGGTCTGATTCGATAGAGCAAGATCTAAAGTTTTATTTTCTATCGAGAATACGTTATTACCTACCTTATGTACATCTTATGAATACCTGTAGTATTCAAACTGTAGCCTTTTAAAATGTATATATTTTTGGAGGACACCCTGTACCAACGGGAATTAAAGTGATCATATACGGCGTGTATTCAAAACAAATCATTTGCCACAACCTTTCTAGAAACAGTAAAATAAAAATGTTTCTCTCCTGCAAGTGAATTTTCAAACGGTGAATAATCAGTGAAAATTGTGCAAATTAAATCATGTTGTGCTGTTTTTTCCTACATAAACGTGTTGAATATTTTTTCCTCCGAAATATGTTTCAATTGTTAAAAAAATTATGAACTAGGTGTTTTTGTAATGCTGTTTCTTCAGAGAAGACATAGTTTCATTTTCTACCATGATATAAATCATTTGTCAATTTTCATGTTCATTCATTTATCCACGGAATGCAGTGACAGTAGTTCTTTAAAAAAATTGTGATGATGCAGTCATTATCTTCATAAGTATGTATACGAGGATATATATATATATATATATATATATATATATATATATATATATATATATATATATAT
>VCRD01000030.1:527683-580909 GCA_006783055.1 Trinorchestia longiramus
ATATATATATATATACATATATATATACATATATATATGTATATATATATATGTATGTATATATATATATGCAAATAGTTGTGTTCAATTTGTATATTTTTTACACATACAGATATATGAGTATATTTATTTTCATGAGCCTTAGCATTTGTGAGCACAGCAACAACACAATTATAATCCTTATAAGCGCAAAGTCACGACCCTCACCACCCTCACCATCCTCATTATTTATTTACCAGCATCCCCATCATAACCAACAACATCACCACTCTCACCCCAACATCACCACCCCCAACATCACCTAAATAATACACGTTCATTGTGCACTCGCCCAGCCCGCCTGGCGGTCGCCATAAGCGCGTCCTCGTCCACATCTCTTATCTGTCCGCCCCAAAATTGGGCCAAAGAGCTCCATTGTGTTGCGCTGCGGCCACGGCCCCACAAAATGAAGGCCTCTCGAACAGAATCTATTGTTTTTGAATTGTATCTTCATCGTAGACCTTCAGTTACTGCTAGCTTCATTCTCAGGGGAGAATAGATTAATATTTCGTGACAAACCGTTTTCAAAATTTCAAAATGAAAACTTCTGCTAGTATTTAGGCGCTCAGGTTCAGGCTTGCCTATGAAATATCAACAAGGATGTAATGCTTATGGAGGAAGAAGACTAATTCTAGTGAATTATCTATTGTCAATTTCACGATCTCCTTTTATTCTATGAAATATAACTAAAAATAGGAGAAGACATTAATCTTTTGACTTCCATCGTGTGTGTGTGTGTGTGTGGCTGTCTTCCTGTTTGATGTTGAATTTTAGACACATTCAGATGTTAAGAACTTTCTGGTGTATGTGTTTTATAAGTTGTTGATCAAAACATGCAAGTCCTGACAGATATATTTGTTAGTAAACTAATAAAGAAGCAATACTCCATTTGTCCAAGAATTAATTCACCAGCGAGGCACACTTCAGTTTCAAAGAAATAAGTTCATGGATGATGCCTCGGCGAAGAAGACGCTTCGCTCATTGCAATGATGTGCCCAACGTTGGCAACGTTGTCTTACAGCTTAATTGAAAATCAACATCCCTGAAGGGGCTTGCGAATTTGCTCCTTTGATCAGATGTAAATTTAAAATGTTCCTCCGGAACCGGCAAACTAGATATAGTAAAAACTATTGAATATACAAGTATTAATACATTTATGCGGAATATTTTCGATAGTAACTTATATCACTGAAGATGCGTTTATTGAATGTTTTCATCATAAAGAAAATTTATAAACAGAAGAGTGGTTATGGTCAGAAACTACTTATATGTTTCTGTTGTTGGTCAGTTGCCCTGCAAGCTGGTTTACAACCACTGCCCTCACAGCATTTCTTCCATAAGCTACACTGGCTTAATTTTGACGCCCACGACTGCATCCCCACCATTCTTTGCCATCCCAACGTGAGGATGTCCGTATTAACGGGCACCAGCATAGTCAACGCTACACAATCGCCTACCAAAGGTCTGCCAGCCCGGTGCCGACACCAAACCGCCGATATATCGCCATCTCAGTGTGGGCATTGCAGAAATTAGGTCAGAAATACTCGGGTGCATCAAATTTGTATTAACGGAGGTGCTACAATGTTTGAACTACTAAGACGTATTGAATTTACATTGATTTGTTTCAATATTTGAAATACGTGGTTGCATCAAATTTACATTGATTTTGTCACCTCAATGATTAAAGTCGAACTAAAGGAACAACCACATATAATGATGACTGTATTACTTTCAGGACTTACACGTACGAGGTGCATTCAAGTTCTAGCACCTTCAATGTTTTTTCTCAAGATTGGAAACGAATAGAAACATGCAGTTTTTTAAATGTGCGTGCACTTGTTGTAAATGCGTAACAGAGATGGCAGCGCTGTACGCTTCACAGAACTCTAGTGACAACGGCGATTGTGAGGACTTTTTTATATTTAAAATGACTACGTTTTCATTAGAAGACCAGCGTGTAATCATTCGTTTTCTCCATTTGAGCGGTGTGACACCGATTAAGATTCATCCCCAGTTGAGTGAGACATGTGGTAAGAGGTCATGGTTTGAAGGCAGAACGTCGTGCGACATACCAAGACAATCTCGGCCTCATAATAGCCGATCTGATGACATAATCACGCCAATGGAGAAAGTTATTTTGGAGGACAGTCGAATGAGTGTGGAACACATCGCCTCACCAGCTTGGTCGACTGGTGAGCGAATCTGCTTGCGAGCGGAAAGACCCGGGTTCGAATCCTGCTGCCGACATGGTTGACGCGGCTAGAAATACGGCATGGGACTTGGGTAAAATACCGAATAATTATAGAAGTAATTATCCGACCCAAGAATGGGCCCGATGGTTCGTTCCTATAGCCTCATTCTATTCTATTCTATTCTATTCTAAAGCTGGCATTTTAGCGAGATCTGTGCACACAATCCTGTTTGAAGACCTGAAAATGCAAAAAGTGTCCTCCAGGTAGGTGCCACGAATGCTGACGGACGACCACAAAGCTGCAAGTGTGGCACGTTGGCAGGCAATGTTGACGCGTGATGACGATAGGAATGGGACTTTCTTTCCATCGATAGTGACTATTGATGATACATGGATGATACTTTCAATCCTGAAACGAAGCTCCAGTCAGCTCAATGAAAACACATACAGAGACGCTCTACGCCATTTCAAGTATCAAAAGCAGTACTCACTCTCGCCGCTGCCGATAGAGTTCCGTGTGCCATACAGTAATGCCATGTCTTCCAAGCATTTGCAATGAGTACACACATATTTTAAAACAAACTGAATGTTTATGTCTGTTTCCAGTCGTGAGAAAAACATTGGAGGTGATATAACTTGAATGTTCCTCGTACATCTTCTTGTCCGTTCATCTTCTGGCCTAGACGTCCCCTCCACCTGTGAATGTAGTTTCTGAAAGATTACTTTGCAACCTTGTTCTTTCAAAGCAAAAAATTTAATGAAGTTCAGACACAGAGAGTTTGGAAAAAATGAATATTTCAGTAGCATTCATAAACAATGATATTCAAGCAGCTATTTTTACCCAATTTGGAAGCTGACACTCAGTGTAGTTATTTAGACAAGGTAGGCAACTGATTTAAAGCGGTCATTTAAAGCCCTTTTACATACATGACTGCCTAAACTTTTTTACGCTGATACCTCTTGCACTTCACGGAATTTACAAAATGGTCCCCGTCTGTTAGGAGGCACTCGTATAACTTGAGACACTCTCTTCCATCACTTCTGTGTTCGATAACTGGTCGTTCTGGGAATATTGGCCTCACCCTGTCTTCTCTAACTGTTGTAGAGCAATGCAACACCAGTGTACGGCTAAGTGTTGTCTTGCGGGATACATATCGGTTCTCATCGCATACTTCCACTACATTTATAGCACGTACTCATCAGTTACTTGCCTAGCATATTCACGCTTTTGGTTTTTAATCCTGACCACGAACCGGAAAGTTTTCCATTTTACATATTTCTGTCGCACCGGCCTGGAATATCCTTGCTCTTTGATTGCCAATCTCTTTCACAGAAACTATCATGTATTTTTCCATTTTTTCTTAAATTGGGCCGGAATGCATTAGCTTTATTTTATTTCTGTCCATACGTTCTGTATACATCACTATGAAATACCATAAAAATAGAAATCTCGTTAGAATCTCCCAGTAACGTTCTTTTCGTTTACTGATTAAATTCCTTCTTCTGTCTGATGCATTCCTTCTGTCGCTGATAGTGACGGAAAAAGCCACTCTCGTAGAATATAATAGAATTTTTATTATTTCTTCAAAACTTATTCAATGAGGGTGTGATATGTCTCCCCTTACATCATGTACAGCTGGTTCAGGGCATTCGTACTTCTCCTTTATTTACATTGCCGGCTACTTGCATAATTCGTCGCTGTGCGCTGTTGCTCTCTTTGCAGGCAGGTACAAAGACTCACTACAGCGTTCGTGGCTAATGACAGTTGAAGCCCAAATTGATCTACGCCTCCCTGTACTCAAGGCCGAGTACAACTACGAAGGAGCAACATGCCAAAAGCAAAAAAGTACAGGCTTAAAAATAATGAATTACTCAGTAAATGTTACCAAGCGTCATGTTACTCCTCACATTAATCAAAATAACAGGTATGCGTGCAGTAATGCTGGTAAATTTTATTATGCTGAGTTTTTAAGGAATACTCAATCCCTATGGGAACAAAATTTCATTTTTAGTTGCACCAAAAGTCCATGAAATTAGGCGTTTCATTCTGGAACATCACTGGCGTTCCAGTAGCACAACAGGAAGTGTAATTCAGTACCACATATTGCCAGTTGACCTCACCAGACCTGCTATACTCCGAACATCACAATAATTTAAGCGTTAGTTCTGACGAAGATTTATGGTGACTTGCTTCTTATTGAAGTTGCTCTTTGATGTCATTTCTACGTTTCTTATTGATATTTTCTTAACTTTTGTACAATAATTGATGTGCATCTAATACGTTAGAGTGTGGAAGTTGGTTATTTTGAAGCTTGTGTTAAAAATTCAGAATTTAATTACATTTTAAGTGAACTAATTTTACTGCATTTTAAAAGCAACTCTTACGTTCACTTTGTAATTGATGTGTTTGTGATGTGTTTATATTGAGAAATTCGTAGCGACACGAAGTACGAGACTCGTCTCGGCTGCGACAGGGAGCTTTGTTGTGAAGCTAAGTCTCTTTGAAACACAAGCTACAGTTAGCGACGGAATTATTCGGACACGCATCAATGTTCAATAGTTTTCGTCATAACTTGGAATCTAATACTCGTGTGTTTTTAAACTCTTTATGCGTTATTAAGCACATGAAAAAATTAAATTTCAGTTTCCAGAACGACAGATTTAATTTACTAAATTTTACAAGAACATCATTTAAAAAATAAATTTTCAAAAATATTCGCACGAAAGAAAACACAAAAATACAAGGAACAGGCAATAACGTGATCTTCCATCTTGATAACTTCCATCAAACGGTTTATACTCTTGTCAATCAAATGTTAACATGTTTGTGCAGGGATATTATTTTAATCT
The DNA here is from genome assembly GCA_006783055.1 of Trinorchestia longiramus. Classification (NCBI taxonomy): domain Eukaryota; kingdom Metazoa; phylum Arthropoda; class Malacostraca; order Amphipoda; family Talitridae; genus Trinorchestia; species Trinorchestia longiramus. The sequence goes on from VCRD01000030.1 coordinate 532,764, forward strand.
TTTATGGCTACATTTTCTAATTTTTGAAGGATTTTCAGAGGCCGACGATGCATTCGAACTTTCAGTTCTCGCCATAGATTTTGACGGAGGTTCAAGTCAGGGCTCATTGCCGGTCATGACAAAACTGTAATTTTATTTTTCTCGAGCCATGCAGTCACAGATTTAGACGTAAGTTTGGGGGTCATTGTCGTGCTCGGAATAGCTTAATTTTTATAATAGCTCGTGCGGTAGATTTAAATGCACATTTTTTATTGAACGAATATTTTTGTCAATTCATTTTTTGCATGATTTTCTTGTTAAATTCATTAAATTAAGTCTGTAGTTCTGAAAACTGAGTTTTAAATTCTTTTTTATGGAATTAATAATATAAAATGAGTTTGAAATCATAGAAAAATTAAATTCTAGGAAATGACTAAATGTATTGAAATTGGTGGCTGTACGAATAGTTTCGTCACTAAGTGTATATTTTTTATAAAGTAATTATCTACATAAGATACTTGGGTGCAGAGGGTAATGAGATAAGGTAGCTGACCCCTAATATTATTCTTTCTAGCTGATGTTAATAATTTTCCCTAGCTCTCTATTGATGATGGCATAAGTTTGATTTTTCTTACTCTTGTTCCCATGAGGATTTATCAGCGTTTAGTTTCTTCCATCAATCAGTCTCCTCCTTTTGCATCCACTGCTCTATTGAAAGCTGGTTCACTTCCTCTATTCAACTTTCATTTTGCATGCAGTCATCATTAGTCAATTCTCTTGGTCATAAAGCCCCTAGAAACCTCTCATTGGCAGGCATGAAAAAATCTAAGGTCGGGGTATATATTATGAAAAGAATGCAGAAGTGTAAGCTATTAAATTTAACTACAGAGAGACAAGAATAAACGTAGTCAATGGCTACACTTGTATGCATATAAAAAAGCTGCTTCAAATTTGACTTACTGACTAAGTTTTTGCTCCAGTAGCTCCAATTACTCTTCTTTTCAAGTAAACATGTCAAAACATTATTGAATTCAAAAGAGGAATTTCAACGGTATAAGAAAAAACGCCAAAGTTATACTGGTAGAAAATGATATTTATTTCTACTTAATCTTTAACTATTGCAGCCCCCTAACGATTCCCCTAATTTTTCAATTCTTTGAAAACTGAAATCTGGACAACTTTTACCCTAAGAAACCAACAGGAAAAAAATATGGCGCATACATTCGTAATTTGTGTATGTGTATGGGATTCTTTGAATAATTTATGTTTCAGAATTAGTTTTCGAAAAAATATTGCTGCAGAGCGACATTTTATCAAATATTGATTATGATTAAAAAAGCTTTGAAATTCAATAGTAAAATCAAGTATAGCTATTTATCGGAGAAGTTTAGGAGGTTATTTATCATTGCAGCTGAATGCATTATTCCTAGCAGCTTAGGTGGTTATTCATCATTGCGCCTGGATGTATTATTCCTAGTAGCTTAGGTGGTTATTCATCATTGTGCCTGGATGTATTATTCCTAGTAGCTTAGGTGATTCATCATTGCGCCTGGATGTATTATTCCTAGTAGCTTAGGTGATTCATCATTGCGCCTGGATGTATTATTCCTAGTAGCTTAGGTGATTCATCATTGCGCCTGGATGCACTAACCATAGCCGCTAAGGAGGAAATTCATCATTGCACCTGGATGTATTATCCCTAGTAGCTTAGGTGGTTATTCATCATTGCGCCTGGATGTATTATTCCTAGTAGCTTAGGTGGTTATTCATCATTGTGCCTGGATGTATTATTCCTAGTAGCTTAGGTGATTCATCATTGCGCCTGGATGCACTAACCATAGCCGCTAAGGAGGAAATTAATCACTGGGCCTGAATGTATTATTCCCAACAGCTTGGGAAGTTGTTCATGATTGTGCCTGAATGCATTATTCAGAGCCACTTAGGAGCAAATTTATCACTGAGCATGAATAATACATTTATTGGTACGTCGGAGCTCGAGATTTAGTTTGTTAATAAGCGTTGTACTCAGAATTGCTTTAATGCATAATTCACCAGCTATATTGCTGGTGTGTCCGTATACTGTAATTGTTGTTAGGGAAAAGAACTGACTGGTCCTGGGTAAAAAATAGCAACAAAAGCCTAACCTTGCAACCGACCAATTGTCAAACGAATAAATAGCTTGACCAATACATTATTTCTGGTCGCCAAGAATGATTTGTTAGTTTGATGTCAGTTTATGAGAGTCTTACATCATACCAAGTTTAACATTTATGCCGAAATTGTACAATTTTTCCACGTTTCTATAAATTTTCCCTTTGAAGAACACACAATAATCAACAGTTATGTTCAGTGAAACAGCAACAAAATTAGACAAGGTTCAGTCGAAACGCTAATTTAAAGCACGTCCTGAGCACACACGACGGATATTCTTGTCAAAATATAATAACACGTTATTGGATAGAAACGCTCACCAGTAACTTGTAGGTGAACGAAGCACTACACTAGTTTATTTCCGCAGTCTGTATTCTAATGAATGCTCGCACTGAACGCAGGAGTACGTCTAATGAACTGCATGCACTGAACACTATAGTACGTCTAATGAACTACTCGCACTGAACACTGCAGTACGTCTAATGAACTAATCGCACTGAACACAGCAGTACGTCTAATGAACTGCATGCACTGAACACTGCAGTACGTCTAATGAACTACTCGCACTGAACACTGTAGTACGTCTAATGAACTACTCGCACTGAACACTACAGTACGTCTAATGAACTACTCGCACTGAACACTACAGTACGTCTAATGAACTACTCGCACTGAACACTGCAGTACGTCTAATGAACTACTCGCACTGAACACTACAGTACGTCTAATGAACTCCTCGCACTGAACACTACAGTACGTCTAATGAACTACTCGCACTGAACACTACAGTACGTGTCTGACTGAGACCCTTTATTTGGAGCACCATCAGCTCAGGAAATTGTGGTTTCTGGTGCTCTCCTTTCTCACGTCCCGACGCCTCAGATGTTTTTACGCACAGAATGTGGTCTCTCAATATGCTGTGCGTGCTGCGGTAGCGGAAATCTCCCTCTGCATCCATCATTCTAGCACCAACACAGCGTATTCCTGTAACACCTGCACCTATTCTGTTTCTTTCTTTCTTGCTCTTACACAGAGTATTGTCTGCTATGTGTATTATATTTACCTTATGGAAGACTTTTATTTCTTGCCTTACGTCAGCGTGTCCTGTTGCTCCTGCACCTATTCTATTTATTTATTTCTTGCTCCTACACAGAGTATTGTCAGCTATATTTATTATATATTTACCCTCAGGAAGACTTTTATTCCTTAGCCCAAGTCAGCGTAGTTCATGTTTCTTGTGTCTACGTGCTGTATTGTTTTTTCTACCTTTTCACTTTTTCTTCGCTTCATTTAAATGCGATGCATATTTCTCTATACGTATACACGACCGATTCTTATTTCTTGCTCGTGCACAAAGTATTCGAGGGTATTAAATGGCCTTAAAATGCAAGAACAAGGATTATAAAATACAATGACCAGCTTCAGGGTACTAAGTTCAGTAGATTTAAGAATGTGTAGAAATATTTGAGACTTTTCTCACCATTTTTTTGTATGATCCCTGCAATCAATTTCCATAACTCATTAATGCATAATATTCAAAAAAATAAGCGCGGGAAAAGATGTACTGTAAAATTATTTAGGTGTAAAAACTGTTTACTACGTTAGAGTTTGCCCTTAAACTGTAACGTAAGAGAAAGAGAAACTCTATCATACGAGAAAGTTATGACACTTTTAAATTGTTTTGTAATATCACAGTTTCCTGCGTTTATTTTTCTGGACGCTATGCATTAGTGAGTTAATAATTACTGAAATATATATATTTTGATGTAGAAATAAGCATGACCATCAAGTACTTCCATTCGCACCGTCTCATCCGAAGTAAAACCTAAACAAATCATTCGTGACTAGCGCAGCTTAAAAAGTTACATGAATGAATAACGAAGTTTATTCAGATCCACATTCTGGTAGCTGTTAGACGTAGTTGAACATTTGAGTTCCGATGCAGATAGCAGAGCAAAGTAGTAACGCTATCACCATGCGACTCAAGAGCACCGTGGTCTTACAAACCTCGATGTGCAAATCCGAGGCAAAACATTGCAGTGGAGGACTGCGAGCTGCACACGTGATAACTGATTGGAACTTTTCTTCCCATTTCTCTATCTCGTTGTTTTAGCGTCGCCAAAATTGACATTGAAATTGATCTCCTGTTTTCCGTGCAGCCTCTCGTTTGTGTTCAAAACCAGATTAGAGAAGCCATGACAAACTCAGGACTTATACGGGTAGGCTTTGCAAATGTGTCACGAATAACAGAAATCACTGCAATGGGTCTTGAATTTTGTTGAATGTTGTAATCAGGTTGCTGATGTTGAGGGACTTAAAAAAAAAATTTTGTGTAGGTATGTGTTTTCCTACTGTAGAAGCTACGAACTATGATTGGGCGAGAGTAGATGGAAGTCATAGGTTGTTTAATAGATACTAATTTCAATAGCGCTCCGACACAAAATTGTTCTCTTTCAGAAATTAAGAAAGTGGACTGTAGACCTGGTAAGACCTAGCTGTCATCCCAAGAATTAACTTTAGGCTGGTTTCAAAAAGTTGTTGCTGTTGCTGCCGTTCAATTAGATGCCTTTTCACATTTATCAAAAGGTACAGATTTACACACTATTAACTAAAATCAATGCATTTTGACCTAGTAATTTCGACCAAACAATTAATGTAAGTGAGAATTGACAATTCTAGAACCACACTCAGTCTTTTGATGGGGAAGATTGTTTTTTCAGCTTCGTATTCTATACTTTTTCTAGCTAAAAATCTTGAAGCCAAAAGCCTCCAAGCTCGAAAGATGTTTTTTGGCAGGCAAACACAAAAACTTGTTTTTCCTTCAGCACTTCGTTATACTGCTGATTTCCAATTTAATTCACTTTAAATTATTGAAAAAAATTTTAATTCTCTTTTACCCAAAACCACAAAAAACACCTTCAATTTCAACCACTTCAAATCGCCAAAAAACAAACTTTATTCGCATCAAATCGCAAAAAAAGTCTCCTTGTTTTCGAAGGCGTTCTGTTGCCAAGGCGAGAGCCAGGCATTATTTTGCGTTAGGGAAGACAGAGACAGTGACAACCTTCTTCTTCAGCATTCCTGAGCCTTACTTCCACTCTGCAGTTGAGATTACGATCTCCCAAGCAGCTCTTCTTCGTGCCGCATCCTATCCTGACTGTCTTCTCGGTTGCTCAGGCACCTCGGTGACGTGCTGGTTTACTCTCCTTAATTCTCTTTTCTGACTACTCAGTGCGATTAATTTGTACTCTTCTCAATTATTACCTTTTATTATCAACGCTGCTAATTGAAGAACTCTTAATTTTAATTCATACTCTTCTGACTTACCATTGTTACTTTTGAGCTCAATTAAATTGGTCAGTTAGTTCACATCTTTTTTCCTCTTTTCAATTTGTTATGGTAGTCCATATCTCTGTTAATCTACAGTTTTCTATTCAAAAGTCAGCCAATTAAAATATTTTCATCCATGCGATTACTAATACAACGCTGTAAACTTTTGTACATGTTGTTTTTTAATTTAAATAATTTTTTATTTTTTTTTGTCATATGTGCAGCATGAGTATTGTCTCTGCAACATTGTGTACATCTGTTTTTATTCCCTGGTCAATAATTTGGAATAAAATCCAGGTGTCCTGGTGCTTTCTTGATATTCTGCCTCAAATCGCCAATTTATTCATTAAATTGTCTCAAAACACCAATTGCTTTAATCTTGACCTTCTTAATAACTCTGTCCCGCTATGTGCAAGCTGTTTGTAAATTACTTCCTTGAGTATTTCTGGGTGCACTTTCTGATAGTACTTTCTTCAAGCACTGTCACCTGGCTTAAGCAAGTTTTCAAATATGATGTCAAATTATTTTGTTTTCACTTATTAACTTTATCTCAATGGGAATTTTCGTCCAGGGACTCTCATATATTAGCATCGGCCACATCAAATACAACTCAGCAGTTTAAAGATAAGAAATGTACTGCTTGCAATTAATTCTGATTATGGGAAGAAGAGACAACACTCGTAATTTCGTGTGCAATGCATTAATAAGCAATTTTGTACATACCACCACCATAGTTATGATATTCCTAACAGTCAATAAATATTACTATTATTCCTAATACCTTCATTATTATTCAGACTGTGTAAACAAGAAGTAACTGCTCGCAGATGCTGCTAGTGTAATTCGCATCCTCAGCGGCACAGTACCGAGAGACTGCAAACTGTGAAAAATGCTATGCACGAACACGACCGGCAGCATCGCTGTGATAGCCTGCATGTGTGGCATTTGCTGTCATTTGCCGAGATAAATCCTCTGAGTAGGACCATACAAGGTAACGCTTCTGCAGTAGATTCTTCGAGATTATCCTCTGAGTATGAACATCAGGTCTATTGCTCGAGGTATATTGCAAGAGTAGCTTCTCTGAGGTTGTTCTTCTGAGGTAAATCGACTTACATTTCTTCATCGCTGCGTAGCTATCAAGGTTGCCTTTTCAAGAACAAGTTTAGAGCTAAAAGTTTTGAGGTGCATTCACAGCACCTCAAAAATATTAATTAAAATTAAAAGTAGAGTGCATATTAATTAAAAGTAGAGATGCTTCACACAACCCAGCATTTCTCAACTGGGACCCTTGACATCCCTTGGAGGCCACAGGCCTTCGACTTGGGGACCAAGAGCAGAAGTCGAAAAACTGCGAACACTTAATGTATTGAAGGGCAAGGGGCCACAATTGTTAAACAACTCTGTTGAGGGGGTATACGCCATCAAAAGTTCAGAAACGCTGGCTTAACCTTGCGAAGCAAATTCATTTAAAGTCGACCTGTTCGCTTCAATCCTCAAGATTTCACCTTCTTAAACAGATCCAGGCCATCAAATGCTCTGAGGTTTGCCTCGTGATCATACTTTCATGCCTTAATGACGTATTTCTTCAAGTATCGTTAGTTTATTTTCATCGTTGTTCGAGAGCGATTTTCTACGTCAATTTTCTTAACTTCAGAGAAAGGCACATGCTTCCTAAGAAATCGTTACAATGTTAGAATGTTTCCCTTCAATAAGCCTCAATTGCAGGCTTCATGTTCTCATTCTGTTTATTACTATGAATTCTGGACATAAGATATGAGCCGAAATTTCACAAGTTTGAAACGTGATGAATAAGCGGTACAATTTAGGGCTCGGCGATTTTGCTGGCTCTATGAGAACTGCTCTCTGGCTGCTGCTGGTGTACACTGTCGAAGCATCTCTAAATCAACCTAAAATTAATTTTAGCTTAAAACCTCAGGCGTTATTACCAGCCACGTATTAGTATACAAAATAATTTGATATCAAATTTGCAATTAAATTATAAACTTATGCTCAATTTACTTACATAAAAATTATTATACAGAAAATGTTGATTCAGTTGTACGCGCATAGTGAGTGCGTTTCTTGCAAAGGATGCATTTCTTGTATTACGTTAGCGTAACTTCGGTTGTCATGCTCTAGCACAAAGACAACTATGAGGCTATTTTTGGACTTCTGTCGAAAAATGCATCCTCTTTCAGTATTAAGTTGTTATGATATCCGAAAGCCGTACTCTAGTCTCCAAGTGTTCAGTCTAACTTCAAGTACCTTACTTTCAGCTTTTGTTAGGACTCAGTTCTTGCAATACTTCATTCTTCAACATCTCGTTCACGAAAATGATTCTTGTTATACATCAGATCTTCAAAATGTCTTTCTCTGATATCAGTGTCCCATAAATCACTTTCGCGACAATTCAGTCCCACATTTTACCTTCGTCATAATGCAAACTGATCAGTTCTTCCAGTCGTGCTGTGGTACCGCAATGCGCCTTTCTTCAACATCCCACGCCAGAAAATTCTTCCATAGTACTCCAACTCTTCACAGCGTCTTCCTTCAACATCAGTGCCCACTAAATTCCTCCCGTGATAATCTGGTCCCACATTTTGTCTTCTTCATAACCCAAGCTCATAAATTCTTCCCGTCATGGTGAGGTACTGCAATGCGTCTTCCTTCAACATCCGGGAAATTGGTGAATGGTACTCGCGTAGCGCAGTGCTCCTCCTTTCGAGATTGGCGACGCTGTGTCCGGCCTGAGGTACTAAGGGTCTGCATTCTGCCCCACCTGCTCTGCTCCCGCCCACAGCTTTTCCGCAGTACTTGAGTTTTGCAATGACCCCTGACTAGGTAGATACAGTTCCGCAGGAACGAAAGACACCCAAGGTAAGTATAGCGCTCTCTCTTTCCTGCTCTTTTATGCTCTCTGTTTCTCTCTGTGAGCTCTTAAAGCTCTGTTTCTCTTTTTCGTGCCCCTTGGCAAGGTGCGCCTTTCTCTAATCAATGAATGTGACGTCACGGGCTTGTGTGTGTGACGTGTGTCTCGGCATCAGGGTCTCTCTCCCTCTCTCTTTCACTCTCCCTCGCTCCTCACCTTCCAAACACGCCCATCTATCTATACTCTCTCGACTAGACCGAGTGCACACGACCCTGACCAAGTCTTACTGATGCTCTCAGCTCTGCGTCTGACCTGGAGTTGTAAGGACTACAACTTCCACCTCAAGGGATCCTCATTGTCCCAACTTCATTGTCGTATAATCTCATTTTATCTCCTGTTAAGTCAGACTTTTAATAAAGTTTGTCTTTATATTCCAACTGGATGAATTTAACAACGATTTTGGAAGCTCATTTGTTCATAGTCTGTTCGATTACATGAATATTTCCTCACATTTAAGCTCTATTTCGATTTCAGTTTTTGCAATTCAGCCATTAATTTTACGTGTTGACCAGTTAAACAATGTCAATTGGTGAGTATTCAGACGTATGAGTGTATTCAACAGCGAATTGCTTATTTAGGGCAGTGGTGCAGGAGCTACAAATGGATACATCTGGAGAGAGAGAGAGACAGGCATTTACTGTCCAGTAATAAAGAAATGCTGGTCTGCTGAGGCAGCGCTGTCGAAACGAATTCACAGCGAACTCGATGAGTCGATTTTGATTAAAATCACCCTTGATTAAAAGTTCAATATCCTTCACTAAAACTTGTGGCGTATGTCGTTACTACACTTGGTCGTTCGTTCGAACTAGATAGGCAAAAAAACATCGCATCGTTATTCCAATAGTTATATTATTCCATTTTATCACTGAAAAGATGAGGTATGATTTGACTTAAAATGAAACGACAATGCACAACACTGCATAAGCAAACTGGTTCTTTTGGCTCTCAGAATTCAAAAGTGCTGCGTGGATTGAATATCTGACTCTTTCCCTCACTCTGGCCGTAGAAAAGACTAGAATACAACAGTAAAGAATAAAATTAAATGGAGTAGTAGAGGACAGGATAGGGGAACAGAAACGAGCCAAGTGGTCCATTCTAGGGTTGCTACCAAAGTCCAGTGCCGTCCAAAGTTCTGACATCCATCACTGATATATTAAGACATCAATCACGCAGTATTCCCTAATGACAAGGGTATTCATTTTACGAAAATTGTACCAAATATGAACGACAGGAGATACAGCGAGAGACGAGAAGCGTTTTAGAAGTACTTGAGATTGACATAATTTCGCTTAAAATTGTGCACTTTATTGTAAGAGCGTTTAAAACGATTCAATTAAAAAAATGTAAGCGTAACATTTTTGCTGGTAACATGTCCATGAGATTGTTATTGTCAAGTGATGCTTATGAAACTACGACAGGTTCAGGCGGGGACTAACTTCGTACAACATTCTGTGGGAGAAACACAATTTGCTTGTTTAATAGAGAATCTAAAGAAAATATTCTCAGTTTATTCTCAACATCTTTAGGTACTTACTGCGTTTACTCTTTGTTTCAATGGGAATTGCGACCACCTCATATGGGGTCTATGCGCTCATTCTTGGCGTATCATTATTACTTAGTTGAGAGTTATTTGCATATGTTTGCGTTGGTTACTTAGGCAATCACAATAAAAATGAAGTCCAGTTCTCGATGATTTGGATAACTGATTTCTAGGTACACAGTTCCATATTTTAGAAAATATTCATAACTCATTTAAAATTGTGAGTTAAAATATTGCGTCATAACTTCATTTCTAGCATGGACTACGATCATTATCTAATGACGCAACCCTACTGTTTTGCGCTACTCTTACTTTTCTCTAATGTATATTTCGACCTCATCATATCTATTCTCAGGCATTTTTCTTCAGTACAAGCAAAGAGAACTGGTTTTATATCTTCACCTTTACACTTATCTTTCACACTCAGAAAAAGAAGAAACATATTTTTCTGATCTCTTTGTTTCTGTTCTGATCTTTCTGCTTCCATCGTAAACTTTTTTGAAATGCAATGCGAGAACTGAAGTTTTGTTTGCGTGCATTCTTTACTCAGCAAACAAGGGTGAGGAAATACAGTCACGACCGATGGTTATTTGACTCTGTCAAATAACCATCGGGATTGAATTTTATGCACATCATATATCATTTTTTGAGAGAAAATTATGTCTTTTGGAGAAAGCAGCACTAACTTATTTGAGTCGTTGTATTGTACACCGTAGTCAGTTATTGGGCGAATAAATTTAGAAAAGACTTTGTATTTAGACATCCAACAGAAATATATGTATGCAAACATTGTTTCTAATGAAATGAAAGCTAAGAATTGCAGTCCTATGTCAATCACTTTTTTACAAGGCCTCAAAACTTTCCAACCACTTCCTCTACTTCGTATCTTTTTTCTAGCTCCTCTAAGCCATCTTTATCTCTTTACCAGCCCTCCTTCGGAACTGTAAACCTTATTGTTGGTATCTCGATTCTCGAAATTTCGACCAAAACCAGTAAGCCTGAACTGTGACACCTGGATTGGATAGAGGCAGAACTTTCTACCCAAATTCCAATTTTTCATTCATCCATTCATTCATTCATCGGGTTTCTTAGTCGTACAAAGTGGCACACAGACCTGAACCAGCGTCCATCCGAATAGACCTTACATTTTATTTGCCTGAGGTTATTTTTTGACAATCTGCGACTTTGATCCAGACTCAAGACTGAAGACAAACATTCTTTCTACTTTCCAGTATTTCTCTGACCGATTTTTTTTTTTTTTTGACATTTTACTCGGTCGCGTATTTTAGAAACAAGCACACACAGGGCAAGTGGTACCGTGAATTCAATACAGGGTTAAGAAAAAATAGCTATCGAATATTACATTTAGCGAGTCTGAAAAGTAGGCAGAGGGTAATTAAAATATTCAACTCAAGTCATCAACGAAAAAGATCCAATTGCATACTGAAGATCCAAATGATTTAAAAGAGATGCTCTAACTAAGGGTCAGGGAGAAAAGTTACGCCAATTGCGAATTGAGATTACACATTCATGAGGATCCAGGAACACGAATGAGGGTTATACATTGAGAATAAGTAGAATAGAATAGAATAGAATAGAATGGAATAGAATAGAATGAGGCTATAGGAACATACCAAATCTCTACGAGGTATAGTTTTAGATTTTAACTTATATTATGTATTGCTGTTTATTTATGCTGTTCCGTCTTCTTCTTCCCCATTATAATTTTCCTTCTATTGCAATCCTCTATAAGTCCTACTTGCCAATCAAATGCACGTCTCATCCATTGCTAGAATATTGGCTATATCAAAGGGAAGACATAAATCAATATTTGGTTAACAATTTTAATGCAGTACTTTTTCCTAAACTACTGAGAAAAAAATTGCTCAAATCTGTGGTCAAATCATGATATTCTTACAATTGACAAGGAATTACGAGTTTAATATCAAGACCAAACAGTCAGTTAACCAAGAAGACATTATGCGTAAGAGGAATATTAAGATTCATAGTCTCCATTGTGTCGTCTTCTCATGATGCCAGTGCCATACGATAGTTACTACAAGAATATTAAGAGTGGACTCATTAATTTTCGAGGCACGGCAGGAAGAGCTCGGAGAATTATGAATTCAAATAAAATGGAACTTGAAGAGGGAAAAGCCGAGTGCTTTGCCGCACTGGCCTCATCGGTACAGGGCCCACATAATGTTTTTAGTTTACGTTAAAAAATTAATGCTTCTCTATCTTAACTTAAACTTAATGCCTCTCTAACACTTGACTGATGAATGTTAATACGTAGCTTGACATGTTTCAAACTACTAAAAGAAATACCAGGGGCTTCATAATTGATACATGGGTGGTTTTTTGCTGACAATACATCAAATAAATATTCCCGATTCACTACGGCAAAGCCTCAACAACAACGCAAATCAAAGAGTTAGCTCCTGCACGACTGCGAATCTTGATCTACTTTCTTTCTTTGCGAACAGCTCGTAAATTTTGAATATTCAGATGCAGAATATGATGGTTTTATCGAATGTAAGATGCATGTGTACCAGGGAAACGAAAATTAGGAGCCCTACGTACTGTTGTCTTGCGAGCACTGGTAAGTGGAACCAGAGGATAGCACCAAATACTTCATGTTGGAAAATATTTTGAGAGCTCTATTAGAAATAAAAGTAGTTGACAATCATCGTGGTAAAGCAGTGAGTCACTAAAAAAAACGTTTATTCGATTCAAAACTGAATTGTACGTTCTTTATTTATTTGCTGGAGTTCAGGTCTGAGAAAAAAACAATTTTTATTTCCAATCAAGTACACAGTACATAGACATTTAGTATATTGGTTTTTCAAATTCTTAAGGTTAACATTCTTAGAGTAAGGATGATGGTGAGCTCCATGCGACGATCCTGGGATGTGTCCATGGGCTTCCCGATAAGTGCGAGCTCACGGCGTGAAACGAGAAAAAATACATTCATTGAAACCTTTACATCTACGTGTTGTTTTTAATGAATTTTATACGTAGTAATATGAATTCTGTTGAAAGTCATTCGAAAACTAAAAAGGCAGCAGTTGTTATCTTACTTCCACATGTGTTACACGTAGTTGTTTTAAATAAAATTTGCTCATTCAAAGAGTCGAAATTGTAATTAATACAATTATAAGTGGAGTAGATCACGTGCTCGTGCATTAATTCTTCTAATTAATTGATCTTAATACCTCCGTTCGTGTGAAATAAAAACTTTTTGACTGCATTACGGTTTTCCCGCTACATTTCATCATGAAACTTGCTGACGACAGCTTCGCCTTTAAAAGATTCCAAAGTTGCTCATGAAGGAACTTCCTTCTCCATCGTTGAGCAACTTTTCACTCATGTGAAAAAATTTTCTTTCGTTGCAATAGACTTTTTGATTCTATTGAGAAGTTGTCCGCCTTGAATGGAAAGCTTTTGTGTCCACCGAATTGACATCCTCCTCGCAACCTTTGTGTCTCTGCAGGAAAAAGAGGTCCGCTGAAATGCTGCTTCTTCCAATAATTTCTTCTTGAAACCTCATACTAATGCCAAAATACCATGTTTGTACGAATATAACGACATTACGTCAATTGGTCAATTTATTAGAAATCTTACATAAAAGATGAGAAGACGAACTAAAGTGAAGGGAACCTCTTTAATAGCACGCGTTTTAGACATGCATGTATTGTACAACGTTTCCAACGCCTATTTGAAGTTTAAAAATGTACTTGCCCAATTAATGATTGCTTTTGTTCAAGCAAGACAACGGAACGCAAGAATATTTCAGCACCTCTCAGCATAATTTGTTCCGTAAAATAATTGTGTTAATTTCTAATTGCTGTAAAATTAGCCCATTTACTAATTAGTCTAATTGCAAGTCTGAAACGGAAAAACGGTTTGCCTGATAACAGGAGCACAGTCTCGTGAGAGATGCGTGGAGCTTCTTTGTTAACCATAAGCTTCTTATGTCCATTAACTGTTCAGATAATTACAACAGCGAAGTGATTCTTGCTGCAAAAATTCTGAGTACCAGGAATATTTGTTTTATACTTGTATTTCATAAAGCATATAACACAGACACTATCCTAGTAAATATTTTATAAAGTATCATACAATGTTAAAAAAATGCAAAAAATACTCGACAGCCTCTAGTGTTGCAGCCTGAATCGTGACGTGTAGGTATAAATTTCCGTTACCATCTGTTTCTGCTTCTGCTCGTTCCAACAGAGCAAAAACCACGTCCTTTTCCAATTTATCGCAATGTCATTCAAATTATGTGCCTACGTCGAGCGAGCTTGTTGGTTCAACTGAACACGTTGCCACAGTTCATTACAGCATTCAACATTAGTTTGTTTTGGCCAATGAACATAGAGAGAGTTATGTATCGTCTTCCCATTTTGATGAAGAGTGCATGCATGCATTTTTTCAATACTAATTATAAATTTAGCCGGCAGAAGTATATCAACATGAATGATCAAATCCGTTATACGATTGAATTTGGTAGGTGTTTGCATTTCGAAATGGAACTACTGCTTTGATTTCCAAGAAAGTCAAGGATAATGATTTGCTCTACGATAAACAAAAATAATTAAAATAGAGAATGAATTATTCAACAATAGTTTCTATCCACTCACCATAGCGATTCAAAAATGCATATGAAAGTGATATTACTGTTCATAAACGTTCGTATTTCTCTGAAGTTATATTGTAGTACATTATTTCAATCGTATATAATTTTCCTATGATTGAGCCGCATGAGTCAATAATGTTTTAGTTTTTTAATTGATATACATCATACTTGTGTCTTTATATCATTTTAATGTATTTTATTTTCAGTATACAAAATATATAAAACAGAAGAAAACAGAACTACGTATACGGACACATTATAACTCATAGGATACAGCATTACAACATGCTAATCGAACAGATTCTAGCGAGACTTTGAACAATTTTCTCCATAACATGTGACGCGTTGTTGACTCCCAAGAAACTCTCAATCTTCAAATGTTTTGTCTCCAAAACACAAAATCAAGAAATTCATTGTGAAACTTTCCTAAGTGAAAACTAAAGCACGGGCTAAATTCTGTGACTTGGAAGATAAATTATTTTGTTATCTCCATGCAGACCTCACCTGTACTTTGACTGGTGTCGCTACGATGTTTTGAGACTTCCATATTACTTGACGACCGAGTTTTTTTAAAACAAGTCTGAACAATTAAGCCACTGCAACACACGCCCTCCTTCATTCGCTCGTCCTTTCTCTCTCTTCAGACCCCTTGTGTCTTCACAGAGTCTCTGAATTTAATTACCTATGGACTTTTTTTCTAACTCGCGTTAAGCTTTTTTCTAACTCGCGTAAAGTTTTTTCATAACCTGAATATTTTTTCACAGTGTACTATTGTTGTCCATCCTCCAAAATTAACAATCGTATACAGCAATGCACGTACAGTCTAATCATGTCTGTGTAATAGTCAGAGGTAACCATTTCTTTGTAACTGATTGACTTCCAAACTCTCAGATTTGTTAATCAGTAAAGTCAATAAATTAGAGGGGTCAGTTAAAAAACTTGAGTTATTCAACAACTAATAAGGTTACCTTTAACAGCATACCGCGTATTCTAGCACCTTAAACCTAAATGAAGAGGGAAGCAACCGGTAAAAGAATTCAGAAAACACAGAAAATTCTGGATATACTAATGAAAAACTTCTTGAAATAATTTTTACAATTAACAATATTTATTTAATAGGATAAGAAAAAGTTTCATTCCTAACGTAAGACATGCACAATGACAAATAATTAGTTCCACTGTTTTTAATGAGATGAATATATCATATTTTTCAGGAATATCTACTGTATATTGAATATTGACGTTCATTTTTGCATGTGCAGACTTACTGGTCTAATTAGACTGCAGTGTCCAGTCTTTGTTATTCTTGATGACTCTTGAAAACTCAAAACATTTATTTAGAAGTAAATAAATAAATGGAATATAAATCTACAGATGACGTTAAACAATTTTTTGTTTTATAAAAATCACCAGAAATAAATTTATACTTCTGTCTTCCTCCTTATGAACTCAAATTTACAACTGGCGGAAAAATAAGTAATATGAATTTTGCCCGCTGTGTACAGCTTCCAAAAAAATTCAATTCCAATCATCGTAATGACTAAAATATTATTTATTTTTTATACAGTTCATTACCAGTGAAAGATTTCTTAATATCATGAATTTGTATATATGAAATTATTGAAGAATCATGTTCGTTTGTTATCAAAGTAAACTCGTGTTTTGAACACCAAATGGATTCTAAGAACAATTCACCAAAAAACCTTAAAAACGGGTGTTTATTTCGTGAACCAGAAAGGAAACTCCAAGATCTGCAGGAGGTTTCTATGTTACACGACAAGTTCGAGTTCTATACAAAGTAAAGGATTTGATAACATCTGACATCTATAAGATACAGTTCAAAAGTGGTTTAAATCACTTGTTTTTAATAAAATAATACTCGTACTTAGAGATACTAAAATACTGAAACTGTTTTAACTTAACACGTTGAGTGCGATACGACCCGCCGGTGGGTCGCTCAGGTTAGGTTCTATAATTTTTTCAAGGCTTTCTAGTGACTGTGTGTACAAAGTAAAGATTTGCACCAGCTAGGCAATCGCAGGCAACGTGTTAAAAGAAAGTTTGAAAAAGGACCCACATACATTAGAAAAACTAAAATAATTTTATTTTATTTAAGTGTTTTATCTCAAAGGAGCAGCTACATTAGAGAGGGATTTTTCCATGCCCTGTACTTCGAGAAGCTCTACACTTCGTAGAATTATCACCTATGCTTTTCTGGTCACGTAGTGCGAATCAAAAACTCAAGATTAACGTTGCCATTCACAGGGAGTCTCTCGTATGGGTCTTGATTTCGCAGCCTGGCTTTAGGGAAAATTTAATGAACGCTCATTGAATTTCATGGAGAAATGAAGTTAGGTAATGCTAAAGACTGAGAAGAATCAAAATTAAATGTTTCACAACGATATATAGCTTTACTTGAGCATGTGTATCTGAATATTTCCATGTAGATCGAAATACGCGCAGGCCCATTTCTAGGCGCATTTTCTTGTGAGTTTGTTAAATTTGAGGTATTTCAAATTTTTGGATAATCAATCTAACTTATTATTTGGTATAAACCCGTGTTATGTAGTTGTTAGGCTTGTCTTCAACTTAGTTATCTCTTAAAAACATAATGTTGTTCCAAATGCACTTCGTTTTCAGAGTTTAACATCTAAGTTGACATGTTTATTTAATCTACTTCCGTTCATCCTGCATTGACAGGTTTTTCTAATGGAAAGTCCAGTTCATGCTGTGAAATTTGTCTGGTGGCCTGTGTTTCTTGCAGCTACGGGTTAATGATCAATGTAGTAACAAGTCAAATGAATGTACATTGAATGAAGTTACAAGTCAAAGACAGTCATACAGCCTCATATAGTTCAACAACGGTACTAACAACTGCGTAGAGTGTGTGAGTGGAGCTGGTAAGATATAAGTTCAGTTTCAAATTGAATGCACCGCAGAAATAAATGCGTGACTTGTAGGGTGATTTAATATCAAATTTTTCAGTGTTCTCAATATTGTCATGCGAGGAGATTGAAATAGAATAGATAAAAAATTATAGAAGTAAATAAAAATTGAAGAAAAATAACAAATTTTGCCATGTCAAAAGAATTGATATTCTGCCATTTCTCCTAAAAATGTAGATAACAAGAATACGAAAAATGTGCTAGTTAATTAAAACTTACTTTTTCTATCTGGTCGTAGGCAGCAGTCGTACGTACTGGTGCGACAAATTTCATTTAAGTCCTAATTTTTATTTTCTTTATGCCTTATCTACATGCAAACTAGCCTACACGCCCCACCTACGCGCAAACACTCCAAGATGCAAAAGCGATTACATGCCCCAGCAACCTGCAAGTACACCTACATGCAAATACGTCTTCATGCAATCACCTACATGTCCCAGCGACATGAAAACACACCTACGTGTAAGCTCGCCTACGTGCAAGCACGCCTACATGCAAGCTCGCCTACTAACAAACACACCTACATGCACCAGTGACATACAAAAATCTACATACAAATACGCCTACATGTAAGCATGCCTACATGCAAGCTCGCCTACAAACAAGCACACCTACATGCACCAGTGACATACAAAAAACTACATACAAATACGCCTACATGCAAGCACGCCTACGTGCTAGCTCGCCTACGTGCACACACACAAGTCATAACTTTTCCGAGGGACGGTAACTTGGAACGCATTTGCCCTCTCTTTTTAGTTATTCCGGAGGAGCTCGTAAAAAATTAGGATCTCAAAGTTCAGCAATTACCGATGTCAATTTTCAGGCAACGACGGACAACTTCGAATGCGCCTGCGATCATTGCAACGCTGTGACGCACGCTCTGTCAGGTCAATACAATCTGCCCTCTAACTTACTAGACAAAGTCTTCTATTTTTGAGACACGCCTAGTCTATGTCCATTGGGGCGAGATAATAACTGGTTTAAATTTATGCCTACAAATTAAACGACATTTGTGTTCAGAAAACTGTAGAGTGGAGTTACTATTTGAAAGTGTTTTATTATAGATGTTCTCAATGAGATGCTAGTTAGCGTGTTTTTTCGTTGCTGGTCCTTGTTTTCAATATTTATTAGAGATGAAAAATACTTGAGTCAGAAGCTATGAAAATACGCAAAAATTATTATATTTTTATCTATAAACCTCAATATTTTTATTGAGACTGTTTGCATAAACTGGAGCTTAGTATTAATAATGCCTTAAAAACCTACAGTCTGAGTAATCCACGATGATCTCCTACCACATTTGATTACCTCTGACCCACAATTTATGTTGGTGAAACAGAATTTCTTTCAAAAACAATTTACTTGAAAGAATTAGTCAGTTTGAATAATAAAAGCATCTACGCTATGCTGTATCTGTTCTGTAGGCTGTATAGTGAGAAGATGCCACCGCAGAAGCGCAGGCCTGCTTTCTAATTGTAAAAAATACGAAGCGAATATTTCCATAATTTATGCTATACTTCGCATTCCGGAGTTCCCATATTTTTTATCGTTTTTTCTGAAACTGTTGACTCCTTTAATGATTGTTATATTATAAAACGATGTTTTTCTAATATTTTTCTTATGAAGCTAAATTTTGGAATGCTATTTTACGAGCATGAGAGCAGGCACATGAACTAATGCACTAGTTCTTACGTTTCTGGGAAGGCAAACGTTTGATATGAAAACCGTTGGACAGCCTTCTTCTCTGCTGAAAGGTCCCTCTTTATTAACCCTTTCCTCTGCTGAGAGATCTCCAGCCCGTACGCCTATTATCTTCTCCATTTGCTGAAAAATTCAATTCACCTTCCCATTTTTCTGCTGAAAAGTCTCCATTTCATACCATATCATCCCTCTCCACCGCTGGAAGATCCTTATTTATCAACCTTTTTATCTGCTGAAAGGCCTTCGTTTCATACGCTTATCATCTTTTTCATCTACTGAAAGTCTCAATTTATCTTCATTTTCCCCTGCTAAAAAGTCCC
Source organism: Trinorchestia longiramus (assembly GCA_006783055.1). NCBI lineage: Eukaryota > Metazoa > Arthropoda > Malacostraca > Amphipoda > Talitridae > Trinorchestia > Trinorchestia longiramus. The sequence goes on from VCRD01000030.1 coordinate 552,301, forward strand.
CATTCCAAATGCTTATCATCTTTTTCCTCTGCGGAATTTGCCCCATTCAAGACGCTTATCATCTCTTTCACTCAGGGCTCAGCGCTACTGCCCTTCTGCTTCCTAGAATCTTTATTGAATGATGTGACGTTTGAACTACGGACGACCTTTGGGCTTTGATCCCTGCCCTAAAGTGGACATGCGTGAGGGAAAATTATTCTACCGATCCCCAGAAATTTTTCCACCCTGCGAAAACTGTTTAAGCTGAACTAGGTTACTTCTCAACGCCGCAAAAAAAGTTCTGATCTTATTAACGATGTTCGCTCGTGAAGTGAGTTCACCGAAGTTGCTACCATTATTTTAGGGACACAAACTTGAGTGCGATAAAATGGCGTGTCGTAATAGTTTTTAACCTTTCGTTAGGTATCGAAAACGCACCAATTTACCCACAACAACACATAGTTGAAGCGTCCTCATAAACACAAATATTTTGCCTAATTCTCAGTTACGATAATCCTTCATCAAGTTTCTTTTCTGTCATCAAAGCACGAAAATATTTCAAATGCTTTAAGGTGCCCTCGAAAAAGGCGCAAAGGAGCCAAATCATGACCTCTGCATCAATATTCTGCTCACTTTAAGAAACTGTCGAAAGCTCTTCCTTATTGTATGGAGTTCACCAATGCCTAGTGATGCTGAAGAAATGTCTATTGAATCTAGTAACTTGAAGTAAACTAAAAATAATCGTTGTTAACTTGTGTAAGAATGACGAGACTGGGAGTATTATTTTTATTTTCAGTTTTGCGTGTCTTTGAAACGAAATCTGGTTTGTAAGAAATGCGCTGTTTGTGTGCATCCGTTGCTTTCACAAGTGATGTATATTTTAAATGTGTTGTAAGTTATCATGAAATGCTTCATGTTGAATACCGAAACCGTTTTTCACCCATTTTTCACGTCTTTTTTCAATCAAAATATAGACACGATGTGTTAAAAATATAGTAATTTCCTAAAAAATTCTCAATACAACGAAAAAATTTTGAACAATGAATGCGTTTTTTTTCTCTCAACTATACTGCTCTGGTCAGTTCCAGAGCTACGTGTGTAACTATGATACTTCTACTAACGCAGATGACGATGATAACCTCCTGAGATTTATTTTGAGTAAATATACAATCATATCTAAGACCAAGTAAATAAGTCACTGCACAAAACTGTACATGCCAACCAAACCTCTGATAACCTACAAACTATGTCATGACTAATCCGTTATTGCTAATTACCCCGCATAACTTGGGCACTATGTTCATTGGAAATGATTCTCGTTTTAAAAATACCAATTCAAATGACTCAAACGACTTCTTCAAATAGAAAGAACTCATAAAATTCGAAGGAAACAGACAGTGCTCATAAATAATCTGAGTTTCATGACCACAGGAAAACTCTGAGAACATCGTCGGGTCGCCCACGTTATAATAGTAGCACATGTTTTAAAAGAACCAAAACCAGGACGCTGTTCTTCAGAGCTATAATAATCCAAAGCAACCGTCAGCACGGACAGTAACTGTCGCTGTGGCTCTTAACTCCCGAAATATATTGTAATCTGAAGGAAATTAAAATAGCTTTTGAGGTTGAACTCTGCGCAGAGAATTTTCCTCGTGAATTACACAAAAAAATTGTAGCAAACACAAAGAAGCTGAACATGCCTTGATGTTTTCTTTTGTTCGTTTAAAACTTTCCCCGATCTGTGCCCCTTAGGAAGCTGAATCTCAGAGGGTTGCTACTGACTTAAGAAAGCGCTAAAAGACACGGACAGTTTCTGTCAAATGCTGTTTCTCTTTAATTTACTAAAAAATATCGAAATGCTTTTATATGGATACAAGTTTAGGTTTGAATTATATAGTAAGGCTAGCACAAAGCAATTCATGATCAGGCTTGAATTAAACGTTCAGGCTGGCCCAAAGCAATCCACGAGAACTTTATTTTTCATTCTCAATGGTGACCCAAGACGGTCATTCAAGTGACCTGAAAATGCTCAACTCACAAGTCCATCAGTGCCTCTCAAATTCTTGTCTATCACGACACCATATGAGTATGCACTAAGCTGTGATTGCAACATCATACAGGGTAACCACAAAAAATGTTTCAGTTTTGAATAGCTATAACTCATTAACTATTGTAAATAGAAGAATAAAACATAAATAGCTGAAAGAGAAGATTCTGAAGTTTTACACGATATTCATTATACGTAGCTTTTCGTCCGATGTTCGGTCACCCTTTGAAAGTTTGTCAGGAAGCCAATTTTCATGGGGCAGCTATCAATAATTCAGCGTATATTAATTGTGAAAGGAATGATAAAATATTGATCGCTTATTACAGTGAAACACTCCACACAAAATTTTTCCAGACTGACTGTTAGGAGGTAACAATACGGAAAACTTTTCATTAATGGGAACAAGGTGGATCCATCACCAACGTGAATAAAGATTTCGGTCGTAGGAAAACTGCAAGAACTCTTTAAAACATTAGCTTTGTAAGGGCAGTGATTGAAGTTTTTTCTACAAATGGGATAAGAAAATGGTTTCAACGACAAATTTAAAAATAGAATTGGTAAGGGAAGTTACTAGGCAAAATTCAATCTTATTTCATTATAAATTACAGTGACTTCAGACACTTTATTCTGAGGATAAATGCAAAGATTACGGATCTGTGCAACAACTTATGAACAAGGTTTTGTAAATCAACTAAATGTTGAAAACATTTTCAATGATAAATGCCACATTATCCTTTAAGGCATGATTAGTAAGGAAAATTTTCTAAGCTGGTTGCATGAAAAACCAACTGACCACAGCAAGAAGCCGTTTCACTCTCAAACCATTACTGTTTCGAGTTGACTAAGGGCACACAAAGTCATTTGGTTCGGATTTTCCATGGCCCCTAGATTCTCTGACCTGTCACCTATAGATTTTTTCTTGTAGGGATTTGTTAAAGTAAGAGTTTGTCAACCCAAACTTTCTTCTATAGCAGAATTAAAAAAGACTGCATGATAAATTATTGCCTGCATAGATGTTAATACCTTTAGTGTTTTTATTGCAAATTTCGTTTTTCGTATTAAGAAATGTATTCACAATGAAAGGGGACAATTAAATGTAGAATGTATTTAAATAAAACTTAAGAATTTTTTTCAGTTGATTTCAGTTTCATCTTTCTACTTAGAAAAGTTAGTGAGTTTTACCCATTCAAAAACCGAAACATTTTTTTGTGGTCGCCCTGTACAACCCTTTCTCTTTCACTGTTGCCGAATGGTTAGCGATCTGTGATTTTGCTGCCGGGTTCCTGGTTTCAAGGATTCGAATTGCCATGCTGCCTTCGATTTTTCTCTGTTTGTGACTCAGGGACCAGAAAGGTTGACAGACTGACTGACTTAAACTCACTATTTCCACAAACTTCTAGCTCATCGCAACATATCCCGAAGTGCCTTTACCTCACATCACACGACGCACAGGAACAGGCGATGGAAGCATGATCACTAGTCGTAAAATGTTAGCACTACGAATTAAAAAATTATTGTATGTATTATGCATACATGAACGGAATAGAGGCTCGTTTCTCTTCTCTTTCTGTTCCACACGAGCAAGAAGTCAATCTATCTATATCGTCTCGGAAATAGCTGATTGCCCAGTACCATCCTTCTATCGTTGCAGTTGAATTTTCAGCGTTACACCGACTGCTAAATACCAGTCGCCAAAAGTAGTTGCGTCGATCGAAATACCGTTACCCGAACTAGTTGCTTACTAATTTTGGCAGCAAAGTCTCACAAATTGGAGTAGAACTGTTTTTTGCAGGACTCAACTTCTGGCACAACACCGGGGTCTGTGCGGAAGTCATCCTCATTTGTCAGGCCTGTACCGGCCTCCGTTTCCATGTCATTTGCTCGCGGATGCGGAATATGGGCTGCCTTATATGGTTCACTGCTGATAGTGCAGCTGCTTACTGCTTCAAAATACTCACTGCTTATGGCCGACTGCTCAAGGCCACGTATGGTCGAATGCGTACAGAAAATACGCTTTTGGTGTTGATCCGTTCCCTGGAAGCTTAATGAGTTTTGGAAAATTGCCCTTCGTTTCTCATGGCCTATAATAACATTTAAGTTATTGTCTCATAGTACTCCAGGGACAAACTGCGACTCAGACTGCTAGCGCTGTTGTTCTTAGCATTATAACTCATTAAAACTGACAGTCCTGGCATGAAGGATTTTGAATTGAGACCCGAGATTAGTCATTAATGTCACATCACTTACATATCTAGTTCGTGTGGGAGCACATAACTTACTACCAGCTTTACTTCTGCGGCCTGATTCATCGGAGACAACAATGTTTATTGTTTTCGTAATTCATCTTCTCTAACGAACTTTATTTCAATAAATGAAGATTTCCCACGACGTAATATTAAATTTTACCTTGAAACATGCGCTGACATGTTCATTTAAGATCGTATGTGATGTCTAGAACAACAAATATCAGCTACTAGATACTGTTACCTACCACGTGTAATTAGAAAATGTGAGGTTATTTACAGTACATGCTTTTCGCTCGATGACACGAGCTTTCTGTCGCGCGCATATTTTATAAGATTCAAGTTGCAATATTCGACGAGCTCAAGAGCTTCTTCAATTCAAATGAAGGCAAACCTCAAAAAGTTCCGCGCAATGCCCAAGATATTATGTTACAGATCCTATCCTGGATTTGTTAAAGCTGTCCATGAACACTCGATGGAAACGAAAACTTTTGAATTGTGAACCAACACTGATGATCTGCTACAATGTTTGCACGGAATTGCCATGCAGTACGGAATTGATGCAGGCGACAAAAATGTCCTAAATTCCAATCTAAATATTCGATAGCGTGGCCATTGTAGAAGTCATTCAAGGGGAATATTTTAAAAAATTAAAGGAAAAATACTTTGTAGGAATTTTGCGGGCTTTACCTACGTACAAAACAACTCGGCAATAACACATTCATTACGCACTGCACAAAAACAGCTCAGCAGTAACACATTCACAACGCACAGTACAAAACAGCTCAGCAGTTACACATTCACAACGCACAGTACAAAACAGCTCACCAGTAACACATTCAGAACGCACAGTACAAAACAGCTCACCAGTAACACATTCAGAACGCACAGTACAAACCAGCTCACCAGTAACACATTCATAACGCGCTGCACAAAAACAGCTCAGCAGTAACACATTCACAACGCACAGTACAAAACAGCTCACCATTAACACATTCAGAACGCACAGTACAAAACAGCTCACCATTAATACATTCACAACGCACAGTACAAAACAGCTCACCATTAACACATTCACAACGCACAGTACAAAACAGCTCACCAGTAACACATTCACAACGCACAGTACAAAACAGCTCACCAGTAACACATTCAGAACGCACAGTACAAAACAGCTCACCAGTATCGCACTAATCGTCCAACGAAGGCCAACAGGTCGATGCGAGGTGCGTGTGCTATTTTAGGTGCCATAAAAAGTGCATATCCGCTCCACTCGTTCGCTGGACAACCCGCACGCTTTCTTGCCGCTGCATGTCCCGCCAAACACAGCACTGGCGTAAACACTGAACAACATTTGTCTGCGTTACTCGACCTTTGCGTGAAGTCTGTATGGAAATTATGTGCGATTCTCTGCTGAAGTCCAAGGTCCTCACTCGTATCTAATCTACGGTCTTAAAATTTCCCCGTGCAGTTAATGGTCTTGCTTTCCGCGTTGTCGTACTGACTCGTAATTTTAAAGCCGTCATTTGAATGCTATTAATGGTTATAATTTGTACGAAAACACGGTTGAATATTTGATGAATGCGCGATCGTGATAATCACAGCTGTAAGAAATGGTACATGATGCAGTGAGCGTTTTGTGATGGTAAAGTACTCTTATTGCGTACCTCAACCTTGTACGACTCACTGGGTTTGCAGTAAAGTACTTACCTCACTACACTATACTGTAGCCAACACAAATTAAATTTGAAATAGAAGCTAACTAATAGACTTTCGATTGAGTATTCTGCATGGATTATAGCATGGATTTATTTTCTATATATATACTGCGTTAAAATTCTGGAAAAGCTTCATAACATGAAATTTATGAAAATAGTATTTTTTGCCCACAGAGTCAAACTGAAAAACTATCCGTTCCGCAAAAACTTTGATGAGTGATATTCAAATGTTAGTTCAATGATCGTCTAATGATCTAATACATTCATGATTCAATGAAACAGCTCTTTAGCGAATTATTCAATTTATGTAAAAGTTGTTCAACTCGAAAAATATGTTCTTTATTCACATTACATTTCTCGCATTATTTTACCGTTGATTTATTCAGTGCATATGTATATGTACTTGCTTCATTCATTCCATCATTTTTTACACCAATCATTTATTTAAATCGTGGAGAACCATCGATAATTTTTATTCGATATTGTACAGTACGTTTGTCTTTCAACTTCTCCCGCAAGGTCTTTTTTTCACGTTTGTGTCTGGTGATGCAAGCATTTTAAATTGAAATTAGTTGAGATGTTGATGAATTTATGAACTTGCTGTCACGATTTCTGCTCCTGGTTTCAATGATGTGGGTAAGCAGATGCAATTAAAACAGTTTTTTATTGAATTAAAAGCTTTCATGCATCAAATATTTTCACCATATTTTTTCATATGTTAGTTCATAAAAATTGTTTAAATGTTTGAAATTGAGAAATTGAGATTGAAATTGTGAAGAACTTGAGAAGAAATTGTTTTTGTGAAGAAATTGAGATTGAAAACACAAAATGCCGGAAATTGCTTTGGCATTTGCAAATAAATTGGCTTCATCACCAGCTTGGTCGACTATCACCAGCTTGGTCGACTATCACCAGCTTGGTCGACGCATCACCAGCTTGGTCGACTGGTGAGCGAATCTGCTTGCGAGCGGGAAGACCCGGGTTCGAATCCCGCTGCCGACATGGTTGACGCGGCTAGAAATACGGCATGGGACTTGGGTAAACAACCGAATAATTATCGAAGTAATTATCCGACCCAAGAATGGGCCAGAAGGTTCGTTCCTATAGCCTAATTCTATTCTAAAGAGAAATTCCAACGAAACCTTATAAAATTGTCTTTTCTCTCTCGTATAGAAAGAATGTACTTGTAAAACTGGTTCCTTTAATCTCTTTGCTGTGGTGTAGAGTTGCTCACATGGAATAGGATGTTTATTAAGGTTGAAAAATCTCAAACTTTCTAATTCATTCGCGTTGGAAGTAACCAATGGAAGAGTACTGATATTATGCTAGAATATACACATGAGCTACACTTTCCTCTTTCATGTTTTTTTCTCTTTTGTTCAACAATTTTTTGGCTACCAAATACATTATGAATAGAAATGCAAACAATGTTTGTTTTTCAGACGGTATATATGAATTAAAGTCAAAAATAATACATGAAAATTTCATAGCGGATCAAGGTCTGATAATAAATATAACATATTTGATTTTATGAAGTTCTGCATAGCAGCTTATATTTAAAAGAGTGAAAAATTTAATGTATACTTAAATTAGTTTTTGAATTAAATCTAGATTATTATTCACATGAGTAAAATTCTACGCATCAAACGTGGGAGCAAGAAATGGTTAACGAAGAACACGTATTTGCAACAAAAACACAACAAATCTAAGCTATATGTACATATATCTAAATTTTAAGCACATTGCATGTTTCAAAGCATGTTTTTTAATAGCATACCTACAATTTCGTTGCAACATCACAAATTACGGTTCTTACATATCTTGCATGAAGATTTTTGGGCGTAATTACGTTTTTAATTCACGCACAATTTCAATGCCACTTTGACGTTTGTAATAATCTAAACAAAGTCCAGAGTTTTCAGAAAAGGAAATTTAAAGCATTTGTCCTTCAACTGTGAATCAAATAAACATGGAATGCCAGTTGGATGGTTAGTACTCGAACCAAATGCTGTGATAACACTTGAATAACTACGGAACAAATACCACACAGGTGAACTTTGTTTCCGCCCCACAAAAAAAAATTATTTTTATCCATTCGAGGGTAACGTTTCCTTCCAATTCAATTAATGTTACCATAAGTTGTCATTGTTATTAATATTACAATCACAACTGCAACAATCTTATGAAAACTTCTGCTTCATAAATTCAAAGGTTTTTGAATCAGTAGCAATGGAAGTGTTATACTCTGACGTTAGGCATATAAAAACTAAAAATAAAAAACCTTCATCAGTGCTGACCTTTATTTGAGATGTGTTCTTGTCATAATAATCGTCACTTACCTCAGAATGTTTCCATAAAACCAGGAATGTCTCTGCTATGTGGGAGGAGTACAACAGTGGTCCTACTCTTATAAACAAAGTTGAGAGTTTAAAATGTACTCATTATTAACATTGGCTCAAAACAATGATTCCAATTTGATGACATTAGTTCAAAAGAGTAGTTCTGTAATAATTTAATGACTAACGTCGGCTACTACAAACAGTGGAACAAACGATTCAATTGCCCTGTTCTGTCTGGGCTGAATTTTGTCGAGTCTAAAATTTCGATAATTGTAGATCCGAGGGCATAACGTATTCAGGTTTTCACATCTTTTGCACAGAGATGGTCGTGAACGTTATTCCATCTTTAACCTTATGTGACTATGGCTGTTGGCAGCAAAATTATGTTACCATTCGAAGAACAGTATATACTTTTTACTTGGGCTTTGAGCATTCGAATGAAAATGATGAAATCATTAGCTGGCACGTGTTTTTTACTTATGTTTAACATTCCGTTTATCAGCTTTCTCTGGTCTCAAAGCACTCCATGCAGTAAACGTCTTCTTCCTCGTCTGTTTTTGTACCACTGCCCTAAGCCTGCTCTGGACCATTATTTTACTTCGTTCATTCGTCTTGGTCTGCCTTGGTCTGCAGTCAGCTCTCCTCGGACTGTAGTTCGTTTGTAATCCGTCTGCTCCGGTGAATACTGAGTCTGTGTCGGTCTGAGTTCCGTCTTCACAGCGCTCTCTGGACTCATCAAAGCCTGCACAGTAGTTCAGATATCAGTCACTGTGGCAATATCGCCAGTAATTTATGAGAAGTCGTTCGTTTTGAAGGCAAGTCTATCACAAGCAGAATCTGACCACGAAATCGATGGTGCTATTCCAGCAGCGCCGGCGCAATAAATCATTTACACGACTGGGTTCTACAAGCGCTCCTGTTTCCTCGCCGCTTTTTATTTCTTGAGGTCCAAATCTTCTTCTGAATGAAAGTAAAATATAAGCATAAAATATTTTACAACCTGATGAGCCGTGGGATGGGAAACTATGATATATGAAACAAAATTTGTTGATAAATTAGATCTGGTATATCAGCTGATAATCTTGAGAATTATTCTTAAAACCATTGCAAAATTTCTGTTTATATTGATGCCCACCTTTGTTGCAAATGGTACTAAAGATCTGTTTATTGTGCAGTGAGATCTTTGCTAATTACGATGAAAAGCTCTTTTGATATTTCTACAGGTATCTGTTGATAGTGATGAAAGGTGTTTACTCATTATGACGTATAATTCATATAATGGTTATGCTTAAATGTTCTCTGGTAATATTGCTGATATATTTTCGTTGATTGTGCTGGCCACTATCCCTATTGATGCCCCATCTCCGTTGATGGTTGTCAGGTTCTATTATAAGTGCTGACACAAATCTCTTGATACCACTGACGTCTCTTTGATAGTGTTGACAGATCTGACACAAATCTCTTGATACCACTGACGTATCTTTGATAGTGTTGACAGATCTGACACAAATCCCTTGATGACATTGACGTATCTTTGCTAGTGTAGACACATCTTTATAAATCGAGTAGCCAGTTCAGCTCAGTTCTTATACCAAGATCGAGGAGCAAGAAAGTTGGTGTTGATTATTTCTTACCTTAGTTGTATGTAAATTCTTCCAAAACTTTATCGAAATACGTGCTCAAAATATAGTGATTTATAAAGAGCGTATCATGTAGTCGATTACATTTTGTAACCAGTTGAAGTCACAGCAGAAAAATAAGATGTAGTAATAAATTAAGTTGAGTATTACACGAGTATTCTACAGTCTTAAAGTTCTTAATTTACTTAGTGTTACAATGAAGAATTGCTATTTATTTCTTACAAGAAAATTTCCGAGAGAAATAAGCTGCTTCCTAATTTATTTGACATATGAGTACAACTTCATTACAAAGGATCTTCATAAACTGCTTCGTCCAGCTACGGAAATTTCAGAACAACGTGTCTTGAATTTTCCTTGCAGCTATCTCGCAGTTCTGAGCTGAATAACATTTCAGTGCGTTTATTGGAAGGCCTCAGTTCTTCAAATTGGCCTGGTGTTGGAGTGAAGACGAGGTTATATTCATGAAGTTTTAACAACGTCATTCCTGTAGCACACTGGCGGTGGAGTGCGTGTAGACGCGTGAAGGAAGTCTTCCAACTGAAGAAACGGTCGAAAAATTTCTCAATTTTCTGGGAATTCTCGGAGCGCTTAGTCGTGACGCAGCATATGAATTGCATCAGTGCTTCAGCTTCCCCGGTCTGGCGGCCCGTATAAAAAACTCTGCTCCAAAAAACTCCAGAAATACGAATAAAGGGCCGAGTTGTAGACGAAATGGAAAATGTCTGCATTTATACGGAACTAAAGCAAACTTAGAAAAATAAAAATTAACTCAAGTGTACGAATTTTTTTAGTTTGATCATTGATTGAAGAATTGAAAATTTGGACTTTATTGTGTGGTGCGAATTTCCGCAAGCTCTTAATCTCTGTATTTGTTTAAAAATTATACCTTGAATAAATAATCGTATTGATTACCACTAAAATAAAGAAATTAATTGGCACTGCGTGAGAAGACACAAGTTTACAAATTAATTACTTAATTAAGTCTCAAAAAATAATATATTGATACTTCAGGTGGAAGGCTTTGGTGAAAGATGAAGTCTCGTATAGAGACGTGCAGGACTAGTTATCTTAATTATGAATGTTTACGTACGTAAGAGACGTATCAAAATATTCATGACTAGGCGTAGTCTGGAGTTCAGTGTTAAAACATTTTAACGCAAAATCGTATTTTTATGTTATCTACCCACATCTCATGTGGATCGTTTAAGAAATTGCTTCTTATGAGTGACGTTTCTCAACACAAATTTTTTATTCAGGAAAACTTGTGTGATGCATTTACTTCCCTTCGAACCAAGCATTCTGAACACGAGCCGTAAGTGTATTGCTGTCTGAGATGATAAAATATTTTCCATGAGAAGTTAATGAAGCTATTTCCATTTGATTTTGAGGAAGCAATTTCCCTAAAACTTAAAACTGTTCACAAGGTTTGCTATTTACAAGATATAATTTTAAACAATAGTTTCAAAGTCGCGACAACTAAAATATTTTTCTGAACGATCATGAATGTTCATAAGAAAAATATTCAAAGATTTCAGAGGAAAGAATTCCCAGCTCAAGTTTCCCTTTTCCCGTCACAGCCTCGCAAGCTTCAGGGACATTGTTTTCTGCACGGAAATTTGTTGTCCTATTTCTGGAGCATTCGTGTATTGGAAACGAGAAAGCGGGAGGCTTTCAACGAATGAATCGCTGGTCAGATTTTTTTCAGTTTTTCTTCACTTGATTATTTTCTGCGGCTATTGCACGAGTCGTTTAACTATTGTGTACCATACCATAGAATTATTTTGAAATCTGAGTGAGGTAATTATTGCATGAAAATTTATGCCTTTGAGTATGACTGTTACCCTTTCTCCTCCTATCCTCTTTTACTTCTGGTGCCTGTGTGTAAGTTGGTGCCAGTGTGTGATTAAGGTCTTAACTTTAGATGACATGGGATTTGGAAGCAACTCAAGAACAGATCACTCGGCTCGTTTCTGTTGCCATATCTTATTCTATTCTGTTCAGTTGATCAACAACAATTTTTGAACAAAGAAAAGCATTACAATAGACAAAGAATGAAGGATATTTTGTCCTATTAGCTATATACTAATAAATAATTTGCACCCTCAAATAAAGCCGTTAAGCAAAATCCACAGTGAGTTGTGATTCTACCTGTTCTACTACATCAGTGTAGTTTTCGTATCAGTTTTGTATCAATCACCAGCCACTAAACAACAAATTACTGGTTTCTTGTTTCTGGCATTAAATTATTTCAAAGTTTTTCGGAAGTAAATACAGGAAAAAGTAATAATAGCAAGGACCAGCCACTATGTCGGGGGGATTAGCGGTTTGGGATGTCAGCAAACTGACTAGTTGAGCTCAGCGGGCAGAGTTGAGCCGTCATGATAAGCCATTAATATACAGGCCTAATAATAATATGTTGTAGAAGCGTGTTGGTTTGACGCTTGTGTTGGAATTAGAGATCAAGACCTGGGATGCAAGAAAACGATGGGGCATCGTTTGTTATAAGTGCGAACTTCGTTTAAGATGACCATAAATATTGACTACAAATTCGCATACACTCAGATTTGGATTTTAATTAAACTTAAAATGAATGACTTATTGAAAGGAGTTATCCACGACGCTTAATTTCTCATTCCAGCAAGTATCTCATTAAAAGGTGAAATATTGTCAAAGAAATGGGCACTAAGTTGGACATGATATAATTATTTTCTAGAGTGTTTACTACGCTTTCCATCATATTATTACAACCGAACTGATTTACGAGGAAAAATGTCACATTGTGATTGTTTCGTTAATAAAATGAAATTTCAGATATCCTCAAGGTCATATTGGGTTCATAGGCCAATATATCTATTTCATCGCTGAAATTCGAATGAAACCTGACAAAGTTTCAAATCTTGAAAGCTAGTCATTGACATCAATTTCTTTGATAACAACATCAATCTTTCCGTCTTCAACGAGGAACACGGGCAAAAAAATGTCAGTGGAGGATTAATAAATGAAAGCATGCTTTCAAATTTCGTGATATTGTAACTCGTTGCAATAATTCTAAAAGAAATATAACAGAAAAAATGCTTCATTCAGAAGAAATCATGCAGAAAGAAATATAAAGCGTTTCGTTTGCAACGAAAGTTTTGCTTCTATCTACCTCCTAACATCCACAATGACGCCAAAGACATTTATTTGCCTGCCTGATAAATGAAAATTTAGTTTAAAAATAAAAGAATACAGAATTTCAGAAAGTTTTGGTAGTTGCTATTCATTGTACTGACAAATCAATGCAACTGGTGTAGGGAATATAGTTTTATGTCGGGAAGATTGCTAGACGTCTAAAAAAGTTGAACAGATCAAATTGCTCGGAAAGGCTGTTTGCAGAGCAATTTTTTTTTTTGAGTTCAATTTCTACATAAAGTTTTACTTTATTTTTGTTCTATTGCTCAGCTTTCTCTGCTTGCTCTTCAGACATTTTAAAACCCTATCTTCTATTTTGCTGCGATTTTTTAGTTGCATCCCTGAGATCTTTGAGGTGTATCTTTTTATCATAAAATGTTCATACGCACAGTCTAATTATTCTAGTTTTGTTGCAATCCACACTCCATTGTTGCATTCCTGTTTGTGTTGCAAAGCAACACTCGCTTTCTCAGTGGAGGCAACTGGCGTCTGCAGAGAAATGGAAATATTCTCAGCTGCTGGGCCTGCCTCTCACACCTGCTCGTGTTGTGAAGATCTCTGCTTTATGGCTTTGGATTTGCGGCGCTGACAGCCATTGTCAAGAAAGGATGATTTTTGTGTAACTCTTCCGAATTTTTGCAGTATAGTTTTTGCATTGAAGAAGCTACATTGTATGCAGTGTAGGGAAAGAGGACACGTTTCCAAATTATTTTGAATTATTTCTCAGAGAGATGATTGTGAAGTGCTTCAAGACGGAAACTAGTGACTTACTTTTAAATTTGTCTGTAATTGATATTTTTCTAAAAAAGATTGACGATTGACTTTGATGTAATTTGAATTATTTTTGGAAAACAAATGTGGTACAAAGTTCCACTTTCGGCTTTTTTCAGGTATAAATTTTATGGCCCACACAAATCGAGCTCAATTTTTCGGACCTGTTGGACTGAACATAATTCCAAGTATTTTATGAAACTTCTAGAAAGCACCTAATCATAATTTCAGTGTTCAGAATTCAAAATTATCAGCCCTTTATTGGAACAATTCCTTATGGTACATAAATGTTACTTACCAGTTTTACATATTTGTGTTTGATACATGTACGTATTGCACAGTGTGTTTCTTGACAAAGTCAATTTTATAACTTCATATCCTCGTATATATTTTGTTTTTTCGAAATTATGAAATACTTGGTGATCAATATTGTAAGCTAAGTCCGTATTAATAATTGCTTTTATTTCAAAACTTTTTTAATTGAATTTTGTTGGAAGCTCTTTAGCGTTCTTTTTAACATTTGTGTTTTTTCACAAGCACTTTAAAGGATAAAGCTACAGAAATCAAAAATGTTCCTCCATACTACTCCATGAATTTATTATTCATTTACTGTTGCATTGACAAAATATTTTGGTCAATTGAGAAGTTCTCATAGCAAATTCTAAAAATCAAACAAGCTAGAATTCGCTATGTTGTTTTTCTTCGGAAATATGATAACAAGTCTCTAGTGAGGGAAGAACAAGCTCTAAATTTCCTACGCGTATTCCTCTTGAAGCTTCAGGTCTTTAGACAATGGTCGTTGTGTAAACATTTCTGTCGTACGAAGTTGGTTTTGTTACTTTTCTAGTAAAAAGACTATCTTAGATACAAAAAACTAAAATCATAAAGTAGATTTTTAACAGTTGAAGCTCTTCCTGTATTTTTGTTTGCTGTAAACAAAGACTTTCCAGGAACTCTCTTGTCTGAAATCGTTAGAGTCTATCTACAACAACATTAGTTCTTAGTCTTAGAATACGAACAAGTATGATTGGAATGAATAGAATACGTTTAACATGCATTCCTCCAGCGAAAATTTGATCGTTTATGTCATTGAACTTGTGTTGTAGTCTCTCAAAATAAAGCTTAGGATGTCGTTTTGTTGATCAGCGATACAAGTTTTGATGATATGAATCCTAAAGCCACGAAACTCAACCGACTCCAAAGCATCACATTGAACCTTGTAAACTCACGTAAGTTTTCTCTTTTTCTTTCGCAGACATTCTGCGTGGTGTCCAAAAGATTCCGCAAGAACTACGTGCACCGTTTCTCAGCCTCCAAATCGCTGTTCTTGTTCTCACCGTGGCACCCACTACGGAGAGCAGCCATCTATTTGTCCACCAACCAGTTTTTTGACTACCTCGTCATGACCACCATCCTAGTCAACTGCATCTTTTTGGCCATGACCACTCCAGTCAACGAGGCTGAGTGAGTACTGTTGTTCTAGTGTTCTCCTCCATTCTTAGTATTCAGTGCCAACACAACCCTAAAATCATAAATAATTGATGTACGACTATTTTTATCAAAGTTTACACAGTTTGAGCGTTTTTTCGCTGCGCTTGTCTTGGAGTTTAAGACAGTCCAGTAACTCTGCAGGGCTTGCCTTTATCAGAGTGGCCTCTGTACGGCACACCGCTTATTATGACATCAGTAAGGGAAATTATTGATGTCTAAGTAGGTCAATGTATTGAAAGAAATTTACAAACCGATCATTGTTTTCTGATGTTAGAAATTCACTAGATCAGTTTTCAGTAGTATTTTTCTCAACTCGTATCGTTACCTTTTGTTTTATTTTAAAGCACTATACAAACTATCCATTCATTTTGGACAAAGATTACATGGTTATTGATCCCTTTTTTTAAAAATCATTTCTCGTAACGATTTACTAGGTAAGTTATGTAAAGAAAATATATAATTTAGTTAGCTACGAGAATGTTTCTAGTTCAATTTAAAAACCTGGAGTTCGCTACGTGAACTTCACGTTACTGAATCGACCCAAAAAATTACCAATAACATTTTTAATTTGAGTTAATTATTTATGTTTTAAAAGCAGTGACATGATTTTTAAACTAAAGGGAAAAAATTTCCGTAAGAATATGATTCTTCGTGAAAAAGACCAATACAGAAACAAAACTCTTTATAGGTATAAGATAAAACACTAGAAAACTCCAAGCGTAGGATTAATGAATTACTGTTATCCGATGCAAGGGAACCATAGTTATTCAAGCCAAGATTGTCTTGTACTTCAGAAACCCCCCAAAAAAACTAAGACTCAGCCAAAGCAATAAAAAATTTTGACAGTACTTGAATTCCCCCGTCCGAATTGTGGCATGGAGCTTCAACTTCAACCGTAGTTCCAGGAACATGAAGACGCCACTCCTCCTTCTTCCGTTTTTAAAGTTGTTGGATTTACTGTCAAAAAAGGTAAATGTCAAAGTCAACGGTGGTTCCATGTGATCAGATACCGTTTCTTCGTAAGGCCTGTAGCTCGTAAAGTTAAATTAAAGAACGTTGAAAAGTATGCATTTGCAGTGATCCAAATTTAAAAGCCCTTTCGAGATATTACTATTTCCTAAAGATAACTTTTACTAAACTAACGTCTCAGCAGAGCTGGGGGTAGGTACAATGTATTATGTTTGCAAACACTACAGTTTAGGAATTAATTTGAAATTAGTTAAAGGAATCTACTTCAAGCATGAAAGAGAAGAAATGAATAGAAAATGATGTGCCAATACATTTATGCAAGTTGAAAAGAGAGTCAAAACTAAACCAACTTGTTCAGAATGAGTTTCAAAAACCCACACCTGCTAATACTACTCAAAGTAATGATTCCATTGTAGCATAAACATACTCAAATTAGAGTATGTAGTTTCTAAGCGTTTCGGGAGATCTGCTATATTAATAGATATTTTGCTAGCTGACATTACCACTTGATACTACCCAACTTAAATCAAAGTTACTTGAGCATTTGGAAACCAAATAATGTTAGACAGAGGTAGAAGACCATGAACGTAAGCAATGACAGCGAAAAAATATATGTACACGTATTAGAAACATGGCTACACGCAGTCACTGCTATAGCTACAGTAAGATTTTTTAGCACCTGTTGTCTCAGAATGACGTCCACATTTTGTCTCTAAGAGTCGTAGAAATTACAATACCTTCAAATCAAGTAACAAAATACAGTTGACGATCTCGCATCTCTTATCAGTTTTGAACGCTGCACGAGGACTCTGATTTTCTTTAATTTATGCGTGGCTATGACGTTGGACTTCAGCCTTTCTATTACCGTTCATGCAAATTTTTCCAGTACATTTAAAAATCATTCGCTACGCTCAAATTTCCTCAAAGTATAATCAAAAAAGATAACATAATAAGATAATAAAACTCATGTGAGTCTTATGATACTTGCCTTATACGAGTACAATATGTAAGATAATTCATAGGTTTGTCTAGTGAAAGGTTTGTTGTTTAACCGATCTATGTAAACTTCAGTTTTTTATTCCGTCTCTTTGACCCTACAAAAGTTAAAAAAGGAACATTTTCTGGGTTCCTTTAATGGAAGTGAAACAGCGATTAACACAAACAATCCCTGAGATTTCTTTGTTTTCTGCGCCTAAAGTAAAGAATTTTTTAGATTGCAGAAACTATATCATTTGATAATATAATTGCTCTTAACTTTCCTTGTCGTGCATAAGTGACGGAAAGAGAAAGAAAGATTTTGAAAGATAAAAACTTGCTCTGCGCTTTGTTTCCAGGATTTTTAAAATGACTCGGTCCATTGAACCTGTGCCTAATGCTCTGAGAAAGAAGGGACAGATTAAGACCAACTCAAAGAAAAACTCTTCTCGAGTTCTAGGGAAAGTCACCGCCTCTGATGAACGGCCTTTGATTATCAATCGAAATTTCATGGCGCAAATATCAACCTAACTTTATGGACTTCCTAAATATTATGGAGTCTGCCGAAAACTTTCACGATGTTCCCTTAATTGCTATTGCAGCTGTAGACGGCGGCAACGACTGTAAGGTTATAGTGTTTGCTTTATTATGTTTTCTCGACTGCTTTAAGAGCGTGATAAACTTTATAAAAACATTTTTATTACTCATTTAATTGTCGTTGGTAAATAAGCAGCAAAGTTATCACTTTTTACGGGGTCAACATAAGAGTCGTATGTATTTTCAGGTCATTTGGATAGAACATGCATGCCCTGAAGATCACAAGAGTTGGATTCGGCATATTGCTCGTTCTTGTAAGCAATTTACTAAAGAATAAAGAGGACAAAGTTATACATGGAGTTAGCTGAGAATCTTTGTGGTCTTGAAATAGGGTTATCATTTAGTCAAACTGTTTGGTTGATGGAGTTTCTGCAGGCAAGTCATTAACAGCTCCCGTTCTGTGGGTGAGTCCTCATGTTTTAATTCTGAG
The DNA here is from genome assembly GCA_006783055.1 of Trinorchestia longiramus. Lineage (NCBI taxonomy): Eukaryota > Metazoa > Arthropoda > Malacostraca > Amphipoda > Talitridae > Trinorchestia > Trinorchestia longiramus. Next base: position 570,671 of record VCRD01000030.1, read on the forward strand.
TGTTATTTTAGCTTACGACCAGCCCCTTTGAATCTGAAAAGAAAACATTGGTAAGCACAGAAATGTAAAAGTATTTTACTGCATGACTCTCATAGAACCAGAATATGTAAGCACTTTATAATTTCATTCTAAATGATATTAGGATCAAGAAATTTCTATACATTGTCTAGTGAGACGCTTTTAAGTCTTGTATGACGTATGTTGATGATCGCACCTTACAATCGATGCAGGTGCCTAAAATCTATTGTGCATTTCTATCATTATTATTTGAAATAGTTCCTCCAACCAAGTCTTATAACAGAACCAATATGTTCATCAAATGATGATCTTGGGTTGTTTGTCTCTGTTGAGTAATTTTGTGTCATATATGCTCCGTTTATTTTCTTTAATTTTGCTTTAAAAGCCTCTGCCTAATTTTGCTACATTATTGCTCTTGCACGAGTACATCTTAGAGCCTCTCATGCTCTTATTCCATTGCCACAGTATTTTAAAAGTGCCTATTTTTGAATTAATTATTTATTAATTTTATTCTCTTTTAATTTTGAACTTCTTACAATGTTAATCTATAGGTACAATTCTGCTACAGCTCCACTCTGTAGGAATAGGCCGTAATTCTCATAATGTTATTCAGGAACCTTACTATGTTTACTGGCCTTGTTGGAGTACTCATGTTGCTTATTTCTAGGGTTTTATTGCAATTACTCTTCATTCCTGCGTTAATTCAATCAGTGCAATTATGCTTTACTGTGCTTCTTTACGTTTTTTTCTCAGGGACGATTTTATGTTTACTGATCTTATAATGTGATATCTACTCAACAACTGTTTATTATTCGCTATATAATTACATGAGACAACTCATAACGCTCATAACGCTATTGATGGATCGCAAATGTATGAACTGCATTCGTTTTAATGATAGTTTTTAAATAGAAAATGTTTAAACGCTTAGAAACCGACACATTGGTGTTGTGTCTTATCACGCATAAAATCTAGAATGAATTCTGGTTCTAACGAAACAACCTAAGTTACACACATAAAAATATTGAGAAATTCAAAATTTATTAAAATACTCTTCCTCATCGAACGGGTAGCCAAACATTGCCTTGCTATGAATGATCCTTTGCCACCACGCAGTAAAATGAAAAGAGTCTACGGATTTTAGTCCTAATATTCAACTTACTTTTTGTGCTGAAGCTTTTTAGCAATTTGACTTCGTTGAATTCATGTATGGTACTCACAGAACCCCTTCATTGATTGGACAGATACATCTACCTGTGGAGAATTACTTTTCCTGGGAAGATAAAGAGATCCTTGATTTTTTTCAATTTAAACGCAGAGGTTTGGTTTCATTGTTTAACTTTCATTTTATTTATTTAAACACGAAATTAATTCTGTGATGAGGAAGAACATCATTTAAATTTAATATACTCTATGAGTTCAATCTAAACATATTATATAGATCGATATGCATGACCTCATTATGACAATCTTATAAATAAAGGCGTCTCTCGTGATTAATGGAGATGTTTATCTCGTTCATTGTCACGCATCACTAAAGCAATCAGCTCTGACTAGCACACACCAACTAAAGTTAAAAGCACAAATGTGTTTGTATATTTAAAACAGATTAAAATGTTCTGACTTAGCATTTCTGTTGGAATAACTCGACAATACTGACTCGCACTCACCAGACTGTAAATTAGTCTACGGGTTTTACTCCAAATATTCAACTTACTCTGCGGGTTGAAGTCCGACATATTAAATATTCATACTTTATTAATTTATCATGCGTTGCTCTCTGAAGCTCTTCGTTGATTGGATTGATGCCTCTTCCTTTGATATAATTAATCCTCCAATCAGGATTGCAAGATATCTGTTTTATCTCTTCTGCAATTCAAACGCAGAAGGTTTGTTTTATTACTTATCACTCATTTCATATATTCTAATGAAAGCAGGATTCTGTGAGGAGTCTGGGCAGTAATCAAAGTTCATTGCTTTTATTTCTGTCATAAATATATAATAGAAACTGGACACTAAATGACGGCCATTCACTGACTAGAGAGCTTACTATAATTTTTCTGTAAAAGTTCTCTTTGTGCAACTATATATTATTTATTTATTCTATTTCTGCCTTTACCTCCTCAATTTGACCTGTGCTCTGCAAAATTTGTCATAAATTTTTGCCTTTTCACTGCTTTTCACCACACTTTGTCCCTAGAATTCTTCCAGTACCATGAATGCAAGCACAGGGGGTGAAATCCATCATTCTTCCCAAATACTCAATTTCGTTTAAGTTTCATCTCTAAATTTTATCTCCTTTCTTATTCCGTCCTAAGAATGTTGTGAAAGAGCCTTGCTCTCAACGAAGCAAGGGGATTTTGCATACCTTGATAGATTCATGTATTCCTCACATGAAGAGGCATGTCGACTGTTCCACTAGATTCTAAAAGACTGTTGGACCCAAGAGAATATAACCATCATTCATGCTCTGTGATGCATTTTCATAAAGTATGCGCTATTTTTAGTTCATACACGTTCTCAAATCCAACCCAATTACCTACCAAAATCTACAGTACCCATACCTCTGACTTTTACTTTGTCTGCATGCTGTTCAAAGTTTTCTTTTTTAAAATATGACCCCTTTATTCTTTGCTGTCCTCTGTCTCCTACCATATAATACATTAAAATTTCGTGTTCAACATTTCAGTAGCATGTGTTATCCCTGTATGCATTTTCTCGTAATTTCTTTTATAGGGTGAGTCATAGCAATTTAAAGAGTTTCCACGTTATCAGTACTGTTTATTGCTCAGTTACACTACTATTTTACATACCACTTTCAGATCAAATTACTAAATTCTTTTCTTGATCATCAATTACTTCACATTTTCATCAAAACTACGCCGTGCTACATCTCAGACTTAAACATAAAAGGACATATATTAAGTATTGGCGTACTCATAACTCTCCCAGAAAGGTGTCAACTATTTTTTTAGAGTTAATAAGCCAATGTGAGTAGCAGGGTTATTTTTCGCTCCACGCTCTGACTGTAAAGAGAAAAGGGAAAATAAATAACTTCTGAGAGAATTCTGAGTGGCTGCGATCTGTTAATCCCAGCACTGTTATCTCTTAGGACACTCGCTCTCGCAAGTTATAAGATAGTTATTTTCTAACTGGGCCTTGCAAGAACAGAAAATGAGACAACTTCTAGGGTAAACTCAAACTAAGATGCATTACTGTGAGTACTCCTATAATAATTAATTTCCGTTGTTTTGATGTTGTCGTTAGAATTTCTGCCCAGTACTACTGAGGGGCTTAGTGAAATTAAAAGCAGATTCATAAGCAGTAATTTAAAATTAAGGTTCAAGTTGAAGAATCATATTTTGTTTGAAGTTCTTCAACTCTCTTCGAACATTAACCTACCACACAGTCCTATGACCTACAATGGTACATACAGTGTTTTTGGTGAAATCTCTCAAACTTTTCGTTTATTTGAAATGTTCAGAGCATTCCTGATGTACATACCGCATGTGGTACGACTGTAGTTGAAAATTTTCGAACTACTGTTTCTCCTATTTCCTTATATCTGCTCTAAAACGCACCTTGCATTGCTAGTTGCTGATTGCAGTGACTCCTTCATAGCGAGAAAATTTCATTTTCATAAAGTTCAACGCAAAGTAAAACTATTGCACGCTAGTTAAGCAATGTTTTTAATCAATTTACTGATGTATTCATTTTAATTAGCATTTTTATGAGTCTATGCACATTGACTTATGAATGTTCATGGTTGTGTATATACGCTGGGCTTCACAGTAAAAATGTTTTGGGGTTAGGTAATGAAAATTTCTGATGACTAACACAATAGAATAGAATAGAATATGGTAACAGGAACAAGCCGTTTGGCCACACAATAGAATTTTCCTACAGCAAGAAGAATATAAAATTATTTTTTAAACTCTCCATAAGCATTGTAATGGAATTCACCATGATTGAAAATATTTCCATGAATTTCTTGAAGATCTTAAGCTAAAGTGTGGCAGCTACGTCTGATTGTATTCACATGCTATATAAAACACATAAAAAGTAAAACACATAAAAGTAATACTAGTAAAAGATTACTAGTATTTTCAGGAAAAACCTGTGAAAAATATTACTACTTAATCAGCTTTCACACTCTCATGGTCTTCACCTTCTCTAACCGTATAACTTATTGTACTAGAGTAGCAAAAATAGATCTCCCGTGCGATTACATTTTTAAGTGTTCATCCACAGCTGTTTGAGTGCCGTTGCTAAATTCCAACCCCACCTGCCAAGCGTCTTATGGATTGAGATGTCGCATCTGATTGATATCTTCAGCTCCAGGTGCAAATAATGATTCCTCTTGCTGATACGACCTCTTGATTCGGTTTTCCTCTTTATTATGCTCTCCTTTTTTCAAACTCATTCACTAATCTCTTTATGGTTATGGAATACACTTTGAAGATGCAAGCTAATGAATGCTTGTTGGTACCATTATTGAAGACCCGAACTATGAGTGTCTTCACACTAGAATTTAGTCGAGTCATCAAGATGATGTGGAGTTGGCACACAGGTTTATTAATTTTTTTCATACCATCTAAAAACACCATGAATATTTTACAGATTCTATGAAATTGGAAGCACTATTGTTAAACACTTCCATTGATAACCTGCCAAATGTAAACGTGATTTGTAAAGCTTTTTGGGCTACTAATTATTTTGTGAGACACAAACCTGTCAATTTACGCTCAAAGTATTTGCATATATTTGCCAGTACATTACTTTCTCATGAAATGTAAATTATATCTCGGTACACAGCAGTTTCTAGGATAAAAAATACTGAACTAATACATAACCCAATTGTTCTCTCACCATTTTCTTGCTTGAAATATCATGATATGCAACTCAGCTTTTTTTTCAAACATTTTTTGTGATGCAAATTAGTGTTTTTTATATATTTAACATATAATTTTGTTTGTTTACTGGCTCATTTATTGCTCATACAATAGATTTAACGTCAAGAGTTCAAAATCCTTCCGCTTTTAAATTTTTAAATCTTCCGTTGTTGTATTTGTGTAGAAGACATTTTCTCCGAGATCGTTGCTTTGTAGATGTAAAAACATTGAAGTCCTTGACTTAATCCACACTAAATAACATTTGTGTTCTCTACAATAGATGGAAAGAAAACAGGCATAACAATTTCACAATATTTATAGCGTTACTAATCAGGTGGTAATAATTTGACCCTTAATCAGAAATCAGTTGTTTTCGTTTGTTTTTTGCTAAACAAAAGTTTTTCATGGACAAAGTATGTCAAATTACATCAAATTTATGTATGGCAAAATAGACACAAATTGTCAGTGGCCCTGGAACAGGTAAAGTCCAAACAGTAGCTGCTATCAGCCCATGAGAACAAGATATAAATATTTTTATTATGATATGCTGCCCTACTGAAAATCTTTTTAAAATATATTTTCTGACGAAGACTAATACGTAAAAATTTCCTGCTTTTAGAAAGGACTAGTAGAATACCGAAATCTGTGACAGTTGTAAACCAAAAAGGAGTATGTGACGCAAATAATAATGTTTACGTGAATACATGGTTTTCAATACTCAAAGACATAAAATTGAAAGGTTTAGAAATAAAGGGAAATGCACTTATCATATATTGTGGCATTGAGTTCAGTTAGCACTTTCTGGAACGTAGAATAGTTGTGACAATCAGTGCACTGGAGGCTTTCGTAACTTCGTGAGTATATCATGCATTTCGTGGTTCGGTACACGTATTATTTCCAAGCCCCAATATCACAGGCGAATTAGAAAAACCTCCGAAAGAAAATATGTCACGAGCAGTTCTGAAAAACAAGAAGTCGACTATTACTGGTACTCTAACTAAATGCGTACCTATGTAGTGAAATAGTATTCGTGGTCAAAAGAGGCGATTTTGTTGTGTGTTATTGATTTAGTTCGTTTGAGTGCATAAAAATAATAAAAATTTAGCAACTTTTCTTCATATTTTTGAAACAAAAACGGGCTCCGTTTTGATGCACATTCGTGAAGAACACGGTTGTGCTGCGTAATACGGAATTATATTTTAATAAATTATTCGAAATTGGTTTGTATTAAGTTAAGCACATGAGATATTAACATTAAAAGTTGTTGGATTCCAATTAAGTACGACTTTTTTTCGCGAAAATGTTTATAATTTTATTTTCCAGAGTATACTTCTATAATAATTCGTGTTTTCTCCTAAGAAAAATTGAGCTTGTTGAGTACCAAATATGTTTGTCAAAATCTAACTAATTTTGCTCGAGTACTTTTTTGTTAATTTTAATTTCCTCTTGCGAAGAAGTTCTTCACTTTTCTTAGAAAATGAAACTTGGTATAAAATATATTCCCTTCGCATAAATATTATGTAATAGACTAAAACTTCAAAAAATGTGTAACATAAATTCAAATGAAGCAGCAATTCATTTTAAGAGCATCATAGAGTGAAGCTATTCATAATTCTGCAGTATGACGGGACAGGTGTCTTTATTAGGTATCTGAAGAGCAGTACCGCTCTTCAAAGTGATGTTTCAGCGACATGTCATACATCAACTCTATGTAGCCAAGTCCTGTAATTGAAACGAATAGGCTAAACTGAGACCAAGAATACCCATGTAATCGGTCCAGCTACGTAATGATCATGCTAGCGATGGTGAGCTAGCGTTTCCTTAGCAAAACATCATTTATCATTGCCTCCGGTCGATGAAGCTCATTCAAAACCTAAGCAACGACCAGCACAGCGACTCAATGACTCACACTTCAGCCATGTTGCTCAACAATAACCCCATGCCAGTAGTCACTTTGGTTCTGCCACCCAGCACAACTCAATGGTCATTTCAAACTTCAATAATTATTGGGAACTTAAAATTTGTGGCCGCTTAGGTCGGTGTAAGCGGCATGCTAAGTGAATTAAGCTACAGGTTTAAATCAATGGCTTTAATTTTCTGTTTTGAATGAATATTGACAAATTTGTATGCTCTCAAAATGTGTTTTTCTATAGCTATTCCAACCAGATACCAAACAAAAATCTTAAAAAATTAAATAGACAAAATATAACCCTTTGTTTCTGGAAGTTTTTCTTTGCTTCGAAATCAAAACTTCAATTAAATAAAAACTTTTTTATACCGTACTCTCTGTGTTAAATGAATTGCTGGCATAACGTCGAGTATAATTAAAAAAGAACTCAAGATATAAATGAATAATATTTGGTTTGCAGTCTTCAGATGCCGCCTGTTGCTCATCCTTGCGTACTGTTCTCCCATGCTGTTCTCCCATGCTGTTCTCACATACTGTTTTCCCATGATGTTCTCCCATGCTGTTCTCACATACTGTTCTCCCATGCTGTCCTCACATACTGTTCTCCCATGCTGTTCTCCCATGCTGTTCTCACATGCTGTTCTCCCATGCTGTTCTCACATGCTGTTCTCCCATACTGTTCTCCCTTGCTGTTCTCCCATGCTGTTCTCACATGCTGTTCTCACATGCTGTTCTCTCATGCTGTTCTCCCATGCTGTTCTCACATACTGTTCTCCCATGCTGTTCTCCCATACTGTTCTCACGTACTGTTCTCCCATGCTGTTCTCACATGCTGTTCTTCCATGCTGTTCTATCATGCTGCTCTTGCATGCTGTTTTCACACACTTTTCTGTATGCTGTTCTCATATACCGCTCTTGCCTACTGTTCTCTGTTAATACTGTTCAGTTATGTTAATCATCTTCTACATTGTCGGTTGTCGCAACAGGCTTAGTCTTCCCCTGTTCGATTCAGCAAAGCGTTCACGAATCTGCAATTTTCACCAAGCCATTCCATTCACAACTTATTTACAAATTATTGCCAATCCTGATCGATTTTTAACAGTTAACCACTTATTACCAGTTGGTTCCAGTTTTTATCCACTTATTACAAATTTTCCCGTTTTACCACTTATTGCAAATTTTCCCCTGATTTACCCTTCATTACAAATTTTCACCAAGTACTAATTTCTACCAAATTAATGATCATATTGTTTGAATTTATGTGAGTTCGCAATTTGTCATTCCTGGCATTAGAGTTTTGCATCTCTAAGATCATCATCACAGCCCTTATGCTACACAGTACGTGAACCTTCACTGCTTAACAATACGAATAACACCGTATAAGAAGTTCTATAACTTGATTTTAAATCTTCTGCTTTAGTTCATCCAACGTAATAAGAATGTGTCCTTCTAATTTTTTTCAGTATTTACTCACGTGACCTCACCAGCGCTTTGTAACAATTGCACGTTTCACGTTGAATTCGTCGAATCAATCGATGAGTAATCAGCTTAAAAGCACAAATCCAGGCTTACATTGTTCATCCTAAAAATCCATCCCCACAGCTCAGTGTCTCGTTTCATCAACTCTCCATATTTATCCCCCATTTATCCTATCAATGTTGTTACTCCTATCTTTTTTTCCTGGGCTTTCCTTTTTCACGAAGATGGTCTTCCTGTTACAGCGTTGATACGCCTTTGTAGCAGACACGGTGTTAAAGTCCCATAGAATGTAATCGCTATGCTCTCCGCTTATTAAGCCCGCCTCAGTGCCCCGCTGTCATCTGTTCAGTGGCCGGCAGCATCGATCACGCAAGGCATGCTTCATCGATCTTTCAGGGCCGCTTTTGGTGAAACCGCAGCAAACATTGCCTTTTCCAGACTAATTCCGGCACTGTTTTGTCGACCCAGTGACCTATCAGGCTGCTGGTTGCTCTCTATCCTGGTTCTTTGCTTGATCGTATTTACCGTGACACTAAAGCGCTATGTCAGTATATGTACTGAGTCTCGTTAGTTATGGATAGTGTATACACGAGATGAATAGAAACAAATGTATGATGAATGATGCTATGAATAAAAGGTACGTGACATAGTAAACATCCTGAAATTAATCTCCAAGTTATTATTTCAGCGCTAGTAAGACTGACTTCCTCTTCGATTACTCGATCTCATTAAGTTTTTGCAAGGTGTGATGAAAAATTCAAATGTAGATTAATTTAATCCCTTTAGATTAATATAATCCTTTTCTTCACCCCATAATCATTAAACTCATAATAATCATAACAATGTCATTAACCGAGAATTTCTGGTGTAAATATTCCCCCAGAAATGGCTGCTTTGAGGTACGTTGTACATCGTAAAAATGGAGCATTATACATCGCATGTAAAGGTCATTATGCCCTTCTGTTAACAGCGCAGGGTTCTTTATTAATTTATTCAAAAACTAAAATTCAACATGACCAAGATGCAAATGTTCACATCCTTGTGTGTCATCTGCATCCAGTACAAACTAAACCCTGGCATAGTCTCTTGTCTAACCCTGGCATAGTCTCTTGTCTAACCCTGGCATAGTCTCTTGTCTAACCCTGGCATAGTCTCTTGTCTAACCCTGGCATAGTCTCTTGTCTAACCCTGGCATAGTCTCTTGTCTAACCCTGGCATAGTCTCTTGTCTAACCCTGGTATAGTCTCTTGTCTAACCCTGGCATAGTCTCTTGTCTAACCCTGGTATAGTCTCTTGTCTAACGCTGGCATGCTCTCTTGTCTAACCCTGACATAGTCTCTTGTCTAACCCTGGCATGCTCTCTTGTCTAACCCTCTTATATTCTCCTGCCTAACTCTTTCATATTTACTGGTCTTACCTTCCCATTTCATGTTTTTAATTAGCAAGTACAACCCCGAGTAAAATCCTTGTATGCTTGTTATTCAAATTACTTAAAATGTCGTTACAGTAGTGACACACAGTGTGATGTTGAGGAATAGAAGACCTTAAAATTATATTGAAATCACAATACTTTCAAAAATTTTTATTGATTACTTCTTGGTGGAAACAGTTGATGCCTACAACTTTTGACGATAATCGGAAACAATTGAAGTTGAGGAGAAAATACTTGAAAATTTAGCTTATTCCTTTTTATTTCAGCGTAATATATGTATCATACCTATAAAAGAGTACACGAAGCCAAAATAATGAATTATTTCGTGACTATTTACCTGAATTCTAATGCAATAATGTTTCCCCGACTCTGCACCAACTGTTTTTGACGAGATAGTATATAATTCAACAGTTTCAGTAATTATTATAGTCTCTACTTCACTATTCTAACGTGAAAGACTTGAATGCTCACTAGGTCTATGTCACTTTTTCTTTGAAAATAGTTATCGT
>VCRD01000030.1:587702-612590 GCA_006783055.1 Trinorchestia longiramus
GAACCCATGCTGTCGAAAGTTAAGGCATCAATCACACACTGGCATTTCAGTCACGCACAGGCATCAAGCGAAAGGAAGGGTAGTAAGAGGAGTAACAGTCATGCTGTCAACTTTTACGTTTTTTGGTACACAATAGTTGTATGATACGTGGTCCTCATAAAAATGACTCGCGGTTCACATAAAAATGACTTGCGGTTCACATAAATAAGACTCGCGGTTCACATAAATGACTCTTTGAGAGCAACAATTATACGGCTCATAGTACACAACTGTTGTGTGACAGCTGTTAATTAACAGTTAAGGGTAATACCTACAGAGGGTGATATTAAAACAAAAATTCAGAAAAATATTGAATCGTCATAATTTAATAAAACAATGTTAGCAATGAGGTGGCACATGTGTGACATTAATGTTTATTGGTCCAAATGTTCAAAATACCCTCTAAACTGACCCCTGCACAGCATTGCTCTGTTCTTGGTGTTGCTTGTCATCTTTCTGACATCCTTCTCACTCATGTTGGTTGTGAAGTCCATCACAATGCGCTGCAACTCTGCCAGAGTGCTTGGTTTACCCCCGATGTGTCACGACTTGAATCCAGAAAAAGAAATCAAGGCGAGACAAGTTATCAGAGTATGGAGGCCAATGGTGATCCGTCCAACGGGAAATCAATGTCACCAAACTTGGATTCCAGGAAATGAAGACACATGGCAACTGGCACCATCCTGCTAAAACCAGTACTGACGTCTGGTGGTCACAGCCTTAACTGCATGCCATACTGTATTTGTGCAGACTTTTTCCAGGTCTAGACATCAGAATTGACGAATCATTCAAACTAAATCACAGGGAAGATCCTCCCATTCACCGTCCCCACCCATGACATGACTTCTCTATGAGCCTTTTTGCCCTGGATTGCAGTGTGGGAGTTTGTTGGGATCCGATGATTTGTTTGTCTGGTGAAGGGGGAAAAGGAACCAAATTTCTCATGTCACCAGGTCACCAACCAACCCTCCACGAAACTGAGCTTAAAGCTTCAGACTGCTAGCTTGAATTCCTCGTTTACCAGACTGAGAACATACGTTAGAACGGGTAGGTGCCGCTCGTTGACCTTCCACTTGAGATGCTTTCTTAGAATCAGCCTGATGGTTCTATACCTTAAATCGAATATGTTTGTAGCATTCTTAATGCTGCAAACATGGAGTATTAAGAATTTTTAATTAAAATGCATAATTTTTTGATTAAAAAACTAAATTTACGGTCTCTAGGTTCTGTAATGTCACAAAGTTCTTGCCAGAGTGAACTCGAGGACGAACTGAAGCTATTTAGTTGTCTCTTCACAATTCTGTTCACTGTCTGAATATTTGGTCCCTGAAGTTGATGGTTAGGAAATAATTTTACTCTAAATACCCTTTAAGCCACTTGACGCTCTGGGGTCACCCGAATGTGAAGATGATAAGCAATGATTTTTGCTCAGTGAATGGTGAATTTTCTTTGAAATGATTTCTGAAGCTGTACACTTGGGTTATTCATAAAGCTGCCGCTATCAAGACCTAAAAATTTAGAATGTGAATATTCATACCGCATTATACAAAGGACCAACCTCTGTGGTAGCGCCAGAAATCCTTGGTTTGGTAAAATATAACGACTCTATATTTTTCATCGATTATTTTAATGTCACTATCTGTAGATCATACTGTATGGTTAACAGTACCCAGTAATTATGAGACTCCTAATTAAGATCGCCAGAGAGTTTGTTCTATGAACAAAATTATAATAGCTCCTATATCAACAGCACAAGATTTAAAACTTGAAAAAAATGATATGTAACTGAAATTAAAAAATCGTGCACTTTCATGCTGTGTCCTATAGAGTAATTTCACCAGTCAAAATAATTTGAATTACTTTTGCTCGCTTTGCATGGAACAAGTAAAATGAACGAGACTTCGTTTTTTTTGCAACTTGCTAGCCTGCAATGGTCTCGTTCATACCGAGGTATTTTTCCATAATTGCATTGGCCTAAATGGATGTACCGTAAAAACAAGCTTTTTAACGAGAACCTATGTTTGTCAAATTTGTGGCGCATTTTTTCGGTTTTTGTAGGCACAGTCGCTTATGAATTTTGCTCGTTCTAACCGCGTTGGTAAAATGTTTTGTTTTGGGTTTGCCTGGGGAAATTCTAATTTTATTCACTAAATATCAGCAATTCTACCAAATACGTCCAAAGTTTTCATGAATTTAAATAAAAAATTATCATTTTGGTCTCGAGTTCACTCTTAATTTTAGATAGTCGCTTGCTCATTTTGGTTTCATTTCCTGTGATATAGTACCATAAGTGAATGTACAAAAAGGGGCTAATTGTATTCAAAAATTTTACCTAACTTCGTGTACCGGTCTCCTGGACAGGTTGACTTGTTTTGAAGGTACAATTTTTCACCATAAAAATCATGTTGCAAAACACCTGGCGGTAAACATTCAATATCGGTATTGGAAAGCAACCTGCTTGCTGGACTCCCTCGAGGCGCTATTCATCTCATTCATTTACAATTTTTGAGCATTTGTTAGTCCTCTGTACGTGGAGTCACTCTCAATTGCACAAGTGTTGCTTAATTAATTGACTAGTCTCATCGTCAGCACCTGCGCCAGGCAAACATTTATCTGTCTGACGCAAGTTGCAGCGAATTTCAATCCTACTGAATTACGCGACTTCACGGACTTCGAATTTTTGTCGGCCGTTTGATTGGACGAGGCGATCTTAAAAGCTGCGCTAGAGTTCTTTGAACATCCTGCCAAAATTCTCCGAGCATTCAATCTTGCAGATAGTATGCGTCTCAACTTGTAGTGTGCTTTTCTTACGAAATGAATTTTATTCGATTCACGTTCCTACGTTATTAAAAGCTGGATTTAATGAAAACACTCATGCAGGCTGGTGAATCAATTTTTATGGTTTGGAGTTCGTGTTACAGTAGGGTATATATTTTAATGATTTTATTGGCTGGTTTTCACATACATTTTTCTAAGTGCTTTACACAAGCATTCCCTTGGTTTCGTAAAAGTCTCATGTTCGACAGTTTACTTTTTGAACATCGGAACTTTTATCTTTTTGGATTATAATAGTCTTTCTCCTATGCAAGGTATTTTGCAATCAGGACTTAAGACGTAACGTCTCGTACTTTTCATTTCGAGCAGAATTTAATTTAATTTCTCAACTTTACGATTCTTCGCACTTACAAAGGCGATTGAAATTTTGTTACTCGACACCGGTTTTCGATACTGGCAGGTTCGAACGAGATTAAACTTTTGGTTTCTCGTCGTTCCTTGAGGTTGCTGGTATACCTTTTATGGTGTCCCATATTGCATGCCCTAAAATGCTTTGATATTGCTCACGAGCACCGCTGCTGCTGTGTGGCTGCAGCGCATATGGCAACTTGGAGCAGCTTCTCTTCGAAGAAAACATCTTCCCTGATCTAAGAAAACGGATGGTTGTTTTCGCTACGATACGAGGCGTATAAGTTATCATAAACTTTACAACTACCAGGTTATTTTTTCCTTTAACATAATATTGCGCAAATTTTCATTCCTATATTATACGATTTGGTGTTTTTAATGCAATTCTACCCAACTTTAGCATATAAGAATAAAATGAAATATTTCTGCGGCATTCAGGAACGACAGCGGTTCTACTCAGGTCCTTGGGTAGTTGGTCTCTTCTACAGCAACTATCATACATAAAGTTTTTTATTAGGGCATGATTAACCCAACGTGTCTAAAGTGACTTACAACAGTGTCAGCAGTGGGACTGCGAAATTTTTAGTTTTGTATCAGTATTGTTTGTAGGTGGGCTTCATCTAATGAATTCTTTTACGCACCATGCCAGCCGAGTCATCTCTGCTTATACATCTGAGGAGCTTGTGTAGAGTGTCCTCCGTACCCTTGCGTTATTGTTTCAGACCTAAACGAAAGCATGGTGCACAGTGCATGAGTTCAGATGGCCTCACATCCTCAAAATTTCGAAATTGAATGGAATATTTTTCACTTATTTTTGGAAACTTAAGCCGAATAAATGAACTAAGATATGGAAAAAGGACACTAATAAACGAATCAAATTGGGTATTTATAGTTGAAATTCACGTCGGGTATATGATACAGCATTTATCATTCTAACGCCAGAAAAAGATAAGAGAAACGTAAACAAGGTTAGCACTGAAGACAATAAAAGTCGGTGATGTGATAATCGGCTGCGCGTCCCCAGAAGAGCACATTTTTTAAAACTAATTTCTGTTAAAGAAAATAAAAATGTTTTCATCCGCGTGAGTCGTTCCTAGTTGTGATCAAGATGTCTTGCTTATTCTATTTCCCGGTAATTTGCTGACGTTCAGTTTTTTCCAGTCCGAATGGGCTGACTAGCAGCAGTAAACGTAGTCTTCGCAACGAAGTCACTGTATTGTGTTTGTGTTTAGCTACTGCACTTCAGTTAGCATCTGAATTTAAGAAACAAGCAATGCCAGCAACTTATCCTATGTCTGTGACGTGTAATCGACGTACATAAACGCCGTTGGAGTTCCTTATTCTTTCCAAAACAGAAACTTGAGCTCAATTTAGTGTTTGATAATTACTTGAAACTTAGGGAATGTTAAAGTAATTTTGAAATGCCAATTATGTTTTAATGATGATTCATTCAAGATAAACCCGTTCGTAATGTGGTGCTTTATGAGAGAATATAGTTTTTATGAGGTACAAGCTAGATATCAGCAGCAGTCGTGATCGAGTAGTTTTATTGGTTCATTAATCAAACTTACTTGGGATTAGTTTTTACATTTTACCCAAGCTATTTATTTGAGATGTAAAATAGGCAAACATCTTGTTCTGCTTCACTTTCGCGAGTCATTTGTCCTCCAAGAACTTATTACAACATGCTGCTGCTGCTCTCTTTACCTATTTCATGACTTTGTCAAGGATTCTCAATGGTATTGATGCCCTTAATTTACTGTTACTCTACCATTTTATTGGGCAGTGGCGAAGAACAAAAAAAATTATTTAATTAAAATGCATAATGCGTATTTTTATACTTCAGAGCGTAATAGCCAAATTTTGATAAGCTCACAGTCAAAGCACGATGATAAAGTGTTGACTCAGTTTGGGCGCTATAGAAAATGACTCCGTTAAGTTCGTTGCTCACTTCGTTATCTCAATTTAACTGCAAAAGATTGTTGGCTCTAGCTCAATTTGAAGCGATGTTCCGGGATGAAAATTTGTTTACAGCACGATGTTACCAGCAAAACTAGATACAGGTAATTGCTGCACTTTCAACGCGCATGTTGGATGCAGCGTGTTGAACAGGTCTACGCAAGCTGATACCAGCGAATTTGATTTTTTAGGGTGCGCGTGCGGGTACATAGGTGTAGTTTCGTAGGGCTCCTTGCTTTTTAGTGTCTTGACTGCTTACTAACATGATTCCAATAAATCTTTTATCGATATTTTATTTTCTACTAATGACAAAGTTACTGAAGCAAAAAAGTGTTGGTAGTTATTTTAACGATGGTCCAGGTTTATGAGAGGCGTCTCTGTGTTAGGGGGCGAGCAAACAATCATTTGATTTTAAGTGGCACATTCATTTGAAATTTTTTGATTCGGTAACCATTTTGTTTAATTTTTTGATGAAATCCAAATTACCATACATACGTCTTCAATCAGTCCAACTTGACATTGATGTACAACCATTTTGCTTGTTCAATAAGTCGATGCAATTTTACAAAGAGAAGGCAGACTCGAGTCAGCCAAGTCGTCTTTACGGAATCACAGTGTTTGTGTTTATTCAGGCCAATCAAGTTAGCATGTGTCTGGAGGCACCAATCGATACTAGCAACTCGTCCTAGACTGACCACGTGGAACTGACGCTCATCAACTCGTCCTGGACTGACCACGTGGAACTGACGCTCATCAACTCGTCCTGGACTGACCACGTGGAACTGACGCTCATCAACTCGTCCTGGACTGACCACGTGGAACTGACGCTCATCAACTTGTGATCTTCACTCTTACCAAACTTGGGCTCAATTTTAGTTGTTTTATAATTACTTGAGATGTGGAGAGTGTTCCAAATAAGTTGAAGTTCTAAATTACAGTAGTGTAACTGTTTTAAAATATGCGTCAATATTTGGAAACTAGTTTCTACATTTTACGCCATTTCTAATATAGTGACGTAGTAACGGCTTTCATAACAGTTCGAAGCATAAACTTGGATTTTTTGTCAGAAATTTCAAAATTTATATTATGATTTTGAAATATTTTCATTGGTTATGAATTATTAATATAATTGATTACGTTGTCCGAATAACAAAAAAATCGTTATTTTTTTGTTTCCACGTACTGCTTCTTCTGTTAAGCATTCCTTACAAAGCCTAATGCTTTTACAAATTTTTACCACTGTCAGGCCTTGAGAATTTTCTTGTTGTTTAAAAATTGTACAAAAGCTGCTTTAAAAAATTTGTGTGCGAGGATAAATTGATGCAGCGTCTTTTGTTTACGAATTCATCAAAGTTATTTTTAGAATGGTTATAGCGGGCACAATCAGATGTTGCTGCTGTTTAGTGTGGTAGAGTTTGTTCCAAAGGTTCCATATTGCCGCTTGCCAAGTGCAATAAAAGAACTTCGCCTTTTTTCGGTGTGGCGCGATTTCAAGGAGACTGAAGAGGATGTGCTCTACAGTACATACAGAGGGCAGGATTTCAAGGAGACTGAAGAGGATGTGCTCTACAGTACAGAGGGCAGGATTTCAAGGAGACTGAAGAGGATGTGCTCCACAGTACAGAGGGCAGGATTTCAAGGAGACTGAAGAGGATGTGCTCCACAGTACAGAGGGCAGGATTTCAAGGAGACTGAAGAGGATGTGCTCCACAGTACAGAGGGCAGGATTATGACGAGTGTACGATGACAGTAGCTGCTGCTACCGCCAAACGTTATCTCAAGAATCTTTTGAAATCAATCCAGAATCGTTAGGCACTTCGTGAAAAGCAGTTACAGAAATGCTGAACGCGAGTTGAGCGCTATTGGTCTTGAATTATTCAATGAAACCATTTTTAATTTTAGTGTCCATTTAAAGTAGGGTCAGTATGCAGCAGTGCGTAGGTGAAGGTGCCTTCTAGAGTTAATCGTGTATTATTAATAATGATTAATATAGTGTTTAAACAATATTTTGCACTTGATAGTAAACAGTTCGAGTTCCAACAAATGTCTACGCAGGTTTGGTGAACAATGTATTGGAAGTATTTAGGTATGCGGGAGCTCGCTTACTGAAGTGTCCTTGCCTTTGAAATGCTGTGCAAACTGTTCGACCGAACAGCGATCGCTCGAAGCGATTGCCCTTTCTAACGTTTCTCATTGCGGTGCATCAGATGAATGTACAGGAAATGCTACACAAAGGAAGTTGTAAACGCAGTGCATGCTATCATCGAGCGTTGCGCTTCAGATATTGAGAGCTTCAGCAGGCATTTGTTATGCTTTAAACGAGCGATAGGGCAGACCTCAAACGGGGCTGCAATTGCGTTCAGGTCCCATTGAGTGACATCTATTGCGACTATGTTCCTCTGTTTGTATTCTTGAACCCAATTTCTCTGCTTAAAGTGATGAGAAATAATTGAGGAATTTTATTTTTATTCAATAATTTTCAGGCTAAGGTTTTTGTACTTACGTGTAGTTTCGATGGAAAATCTGCTTGTCATGGCTCGGACTCGCCGTGGAATACGAGTTTCGTGTATTGGTCATTGAAAAATTTCATTGTAAGCTTCTTAACTGTAATTTTAACTAGAAGTTACGATACCAAGAATGTAATATCATCACAGAATTCTAATCACTCAATTTCTACTCTGATTACGTTGTTTGTATCTTGTCTCCTTTAAATGAGCTTTACGGCTTGTTTGGTGTAGAGGTACGACGACTTGTCTACACTCTGGGTAGTTAGATGCATGCAAGTCATTTCTTACCTCAGCTTTATTCAACAGCCTTCAGTATGTTATGATGTTTGCCAACTCATGTTTGTAGCACACTGGTTCTCCTCTTCTGATCATGCAGATTTCTCCAATATTTTCCCCCGGATTCGTGATTGATGTGGAAATCAACGGTTATTTTTTCCGGATGCGGGAGAGTGTTTCATGATAGATTTCGTACGTTCTAAAGTTTTGATGGAAACTTTAAATTAATTTCTAAAAGTGGTTTCATGCACGTGATGTGCACCATTTGAATACTCAAAAGGAAACTCTCTTACAGTGACCTGCATGACACAAAAATAGTGTCAAGTATTCATGAGCTTCTACCTGTTGCGGTAAACTTGTTATACTTCAAAAGACTACGTGGATTATAAGCAATGCTTTTTGTGGTGGTTTGTTCAGAGATTATTTTCGTTGTTTGATATGCAGGATTTTTTAGATTGACGTGTCTTTTCTGTCAGGGAGAGACCAGCGTTACAAGCAAATAATCGCCTTCCATAGTTCTCTATTTCGTACGTGTATGTCTCGTTTTTGTGTTTAACTTCTATTTAGGACCCTCATCATTCTCGTGAGGGAGAAATTTCTGTGCAGCTTGCCTTATGAAAATGAAACGAATGATCAGTTAATCTGATTTATGTGTTTCTTAAATACTCAATGTTTCGGTAGGAGAGGCAAGGGAAATAGAGTTCAGGCATGAACAAGGATTACAGTCTGAGCATTGATTTTTTTCAATGGTAAACTTCAACGAATATTATCCATTTGAGCTCACTACTTTACAATATAGTCCTCACAAGCACATGGATAGTACACAATTGTTGCTAGACGATTGCATGTCCCATAATGTCAGGGGATAAAGATCTCTGTTAAAAAGGTTCTTTGAAATTATGTTTTACAGCAGCCACAAAAACTAAAAAGTTTCGGAAAACAAAGAATTTGTTATCCGCATTTCAAAGTCCGTGGTGACAATTGTGTTCGAGATAGAATAATTAATAGATTTGTAAATGTGACCCAGTATTTTTTTTGTTTCAGATGGACCACGTGGACGTAGTAACGTCTGGAAAAAATCATGTTCGACGTAAAATCGTATCTGATGGAATTGTATGTATAGTGGTTATTGAAAGTTGAATTCTTGAAAAATATTTATATTTATCTGCATACACTGCAATCACCAGAAAAGAGAGAACTGAGAAAATTATTATTCACTAGTGTAAAACAGAAAAACAATTCAGAAGCTATGAAGTGATTGTTTAAATAATTTAAAAGACAAATTAAAATAACTTAAACGGGTTGTGAAATATTTTTAACTGTACTTCGTCATTCAAAATAGTATATGTTTTTGAACTTTACTCGTTTCTATCAGTGTTTTAGAACATACCTGTGCGTTATAAATCAACTGAGATACAGAAAAACACTTTTTTCAGATTAAGTAATTACAATCTCTGAAGCATGGTTATATTCTCCGAATTACCTACAATTTGTTCTTCATAGAAGTTATAATTCTTTCAGTGCTATTCGTTCATTCGAGTAAACAATGACTAAAGAACTATCAGTGTTGTGATCAAAATGATCATGAAAGTTTTCTGTCATTTGAATTTTGGTATATGTGATACCGTTGATTTTAGATCCTAGATAGTTCAGCACCAAAGTAAAAATGCTGCAACCTGGAAATGGAATCTTTAGTGCAATTTTCTCTTCATCGATTTTCGACGAATAATTTTTCATTTGAAGACAAATGGTGCTGCTTTTCTACAATTTCATCTTCAAGAAAGTGATCGAACAGAGGCAACTATGGTTCTACGTGCGTTGCTGTCTGTATAAATTTCTTGTGTGAAAAAATAAAATCATAACAATAGTTTGTTCTGTGTCTCTGGGAATACTGCATAAAGAAAGTTATTATCTGAAGCTGAGTCAACCGAAATTTATTGATTGAAGCGACTTTTTTTCATATCCATCGAATTTATTCCGGTTTAAATTGACTACTTAAAGTAAAAGCAAAGCACATAAAAATAACACCAAAGTGAAAATGCGATTCATTTCCCGTGCATCTGTGTTGCCAAGTTTACAATGTTAATCAGTGTAGAGGTCAAAGGAATGAGATGACATGGGGGTCAAGTCGGGAGTGGCAACCCCAGAGCAGGTTGGGCTTCTGGAGAAGGCAGAAGCCCGGCCGAAGAGGAGAAGCATCGAAGCCACCAGAAAGTGGTCGACGGTAGACGTCAGCTGCAGTGGCATCCCTCTGCTTGAATGTAGTCCAGAGAAAAAAATTACTGATGGGCTTGCTGGCTCAGAACACTGTCTCGATATCACCCAAGACTCAGTGCTTACTGAAGATGAGACTGATGAAACAGGACCGTCGAATGAAAAACCAGGAGCTTCCTCAGTGTTTCCGATGGGTGCCTCGAGTAGACATCAACCTTTTCTTCAAGCCCGAGCACTTAAAAGGACGAATCCAAGGGCTGCTGGCGATTCTTCAATACCAGGGTCAGATGCTAAGCAGTTTCCAGTGTCAGGCACCACTTCACTGTCTAAAGCAAAGAATCTGTTGGGTCGGCCGAAGCCCAGTCTCCGGCAGCTAAAATGTCCGTCAAATCCTTGCTTACTAGAACGTCGAAGTCCTTCGAAGTCCAACGTTCTCTCCGTCTCTTGTTCGTCAAACTCAAGTCTGCCTCGATGCAGTACGGCGAAGCACAGCTCCACGGGTGGGCTGAGTGCTAACGCAGGCTCCACCAAGAAGACTTTTGGAACAAAAATGTCTATGTTCCGCAGCAATAGCGACTCTAAGCGGATCAGAGGCGGCGGCAAAACACAAAGGTTCCGCAATTTTTCTCTCCGCAACAGAAACCTTGCTTGTGACGAGGTGAGTGCTTTTGTTTTTGTTGCTCTGAATTTTGATGTCCAGTTTTTGCGAAAACATATTTGCGCACGTCTTGCAGAAATTACTAAGCCTACCTAATTTTTATCTCAGACAGGGATTTTGCGTCTGAAAAGGTGAGTAATTTTATTATTATGAGAGCATTCAAGAAATTTGCAATTTATTTACCTAATAGTTAACTACCAGAGTGATTACTTACATTTTAGTTTGAATAACATAGTCCAGCTTTTATCCTATTGGGCTTAGCGTGTACTATTCAATGGATTTCTGATTTAATTGCTAAGACGAATAATACTTTTGCACTCGGCCGTGTTTGTAATGTTGGCATGTCGTGGGTCATACAGCGATGCAAATATTCGTTTGATGTACAATATTACCCGTGGTTTGTATAGTACAAATATGGCATAATTTCTTTGTAGATCTTGATAGTAAATTTCAAAATTTAATTCAGGCATCATTTGCAAGGCAAGATTAACTCGACAAAATAACTAGTGATGTATAAGGGGGTTTTATTAATTTATTACAGCAAAGAAATGTTTATTGGGATGTCTGTCAGGAACTGCGCGACTTAAGAGTCCCGCCTCAAGTTGCTGAGAAATTTTCTGCACGCGCAGATTGCAAGGGAAACTGTGCAAGTGAGAACAGAGGGCCATACTCTTTATACAGGATGTCCATAAAGTCTCTTATAAAAGTCTATCATAAAGTCTCAACAGCACCTCTTTCACAAACAATATCCCTGAAACACACAAATGTAAATAATGATTAGCAACTTTAATAAACACTGAATACAATAGAACTAATTTGAATAAAATACCTTGTCAATTGCATTTATAATAAATTTTTGAAATTGTAAAGAGACTTTATGGACACTCTGTACTTGCCTTCTCTCCGCTAACCTGCTGTCGGAAGACAATCATGTACAGCGCTTCAGAGAGTTTATGAAACGATTATTTTGGTTATGAAAAATTCAGTCATTTAAAAGACATCCATGATTTTAATTAATCAGTGTTCTCTTGGGCTAAAAAAAGTGTGGGGTGTAAATTTCAGATCACCGAGGACCTTGAGTGGAGATGCCTCGTAAAATTTTAGTGTATCGTATTAGGTCGAATTATTGTTTAATTCTAGAAAACACATTTATCGTAATGATGGATAATTTAAGGTTGTTTTTGACCATATTCTGTAGAAGGTTTCGTTTGCTCCTCCAGTACAACGCTAAATGGCGCTGCTTTGGTTAATTGTTCAAGTTTATTTGTTTGTTTGCATTTGTTGTTCCTTAATATAGTAAGGTAGGTGCATTGACTTGACAATTTCAGGAGATAAAAATTTTGGCTAAGTTATATTGAAAATTTAAAACCATTACTGACAACACTCGCTCTGTACGTCTTCTTGAAAACTCATTAGTAAAAACAAATAAAGTAAATGATCAACTGTTAAAATTTTTAATGATGGTCAAAGAATGTTAAATAAGTATAAATTTCGATAAAGCACTACATCCAATACTTGTAAATGAACATTTTCCATGCAAAGAGAGGATGCTTGGGCTTAAGAAATTTGCGTTTTTGATTCTTAGAGATGGAAAAAATAAAATTTGACCGTCAAAGAGCGTAGCTGATGTATCAGCCGTACAGTATAAAAAACTTTGAAATTCTCAATCGATTTGAAGCAATTTTCACGTGGTAAAATTGGATTGACAACTTGTAAGCTAACAGTTTATTGTTTGAGGAGTACGGTATGAAAGCATGACATGTGATTGATGAAAAAGAAGCAAAAATAGCATTTACTCTAGATTAAAGTACCATCAAACTGATATAAGATGTGAAACTTATGTCTACACTTTTTATTATTTCGGACTTATGCCAACACTATTATTTCGGTAGTCTGGAAGTGCATAAGCTATTTGTCTTTTGTACTGTAATTACTTCAAGAGTGCACTTAGCCCAAGTTGTAGTTGGAGCGGACACTGGTGAATAATTGTTTTTTTCAACGAGCTACTGTTTGTCAAGATACAGCATATGAGCACATGACTGTTAAAGGGTAAATTTCACGCGCTGAGATGCATGCTTTGACATTTACTAACGCATGCCAAATGGCACGCAAAATTGCTTGATAGCGTTTAGTTTTTGACTCGCAGGTAGTAAGCTACCATGTGATGTAGACCGTACAAAACTCGTGTTAGGCTCGAGTTCGTAAAAATGACCACATGATTGGAAAAAAGAGTATATTTATTATTTCTTGAAGTCCATGAACTAAATATCGCAGAAGAGTCATCGTAGTTACTTTCCAGATTTTATATTTGGACATAAGTGATGAAGACTTAAATGAAGCCTCCCAAACTAACCTTTAGTTGATTTTCTTGCATATGAATGAAGTACGAATAAAGATATTATAGTTTTATCTAATTCATACCTAATTACTAAAACTTCATTCTGAGTAAATCAAGTTCATTACTGTAAGGGCTCTGCACCTGTCGATCATAACCATTCAGAAATGGTACTGAGGGATGCATAGCTAGAGACTTTGTATTTTTTACTAACGCTAAGCGTCAACATCGGTAAGAATTGGTTAAAATTTGAAATTCTCAACCTCCCGCATCATTTCTAAGTCTTTAAATAATCTTGAAAACTATGGATGCAATAACAACTAGAGGTTGCAGTGTGCTTCGTTTTTACAGCGTTAACTCACACAGAACTCTTCCTTCACACAATGCTAGAGAAAATGACTGAGAATGTCACAGAATTGAAGGCTATGGTGGTAACACCGAACGAGTCCCTCGCATGGGGCCGTTACAAAGGCCCCAGCCAAACGCTGGCCCTCGATCTAAGTCTAAGTCAAAGTCTGGTGACCGTGTTGTATGCGATGTTTTGATATTTTTCATATTTATGAAGCCTTAGGGACTAATGCTGTTGCAGACAAAATTATAAACCAGAACAGCTTTAATGATTGATGAGTTCTGCAACTCGAACACCTGATGCGAGGTGGAGCACGTACATTATGTTACACTTCGTTCTTGTGCTGACACGCAGGGCAACCACTCGTCTCAGTTCATACTTCAGTGTTGAGGGATTTTAGCAAATTATTTCATAATTCTAGCAATTCAATTTTGCACGTATTACTGTGTGTTCAGTGATCTGTGCACGTCGAGGTTTTAAAAATTACTAAACGTTGATTTTGTTAGAACAGATTAACTCTCTTTTCTATTTTATTTTCTTGTAGAATTCGTAAATGTACAGGGTTTCCGCTCAAAAAAAAAAAGAACTTACGTAGCTGCGAGTTGACAGACAAACCACCGCATCATACAGTCTCACCGTGGATGCAATGGGGACGACACTACAACAGTGCAATGTTGTGTTAGCATCACGAATTCCAGTGTTTGAATTTGTGACTTTGTGGCTTAACCATTGTAAATTGACATATTGTGTCCCATATTTATTGTATACTGTACTTTGTTCACCTGAGTAAGAAGGTAACCGAGTACAGCAGCTGTCGGCTTCCCTATACTCACTGCTCAGACTCACAATGAAGCGGCGCACGAGCGAGCGATGTGCGGTGTCAGGATTAGAAAATCTGTCCCGACAGGAACTGACCTCTGGCGACTATCATACAGGGTGCGGCGACATAACTTCTTTTTTCAAGCGTTTTGAAAAATGGAAGTTATGTTACTGCACCCTGTATGAACGCCTCGCAGTGTGAGTTTGAATTGTGCACGCCTCAAATTTTTCCCTATGTTGCTAATCACAGAAGATTTGTGGGGATGGTCTCCATGTCATTTGGTATTGATGTAACCTGACGACATGAATGTAGCCAGTGCGTGATCGACGTCGTAATGGAAGGTGTCGAGATGCCTCGTTCCATGCTTCCCGAGAGAATCTAAAATCATTTTCACTGTCGTCGTTTTCTAACTATTTTTGAGAGTATTTTTAAATAATTTTCATCGGCGATCTGGGATGGTTAACTGCTCGCTCCTTTCGATGATTCCTCTTCTATTATTTTCTTATATCTAGAACTCAGCGAACGCATCTGTAAGCTTGCACTTCCCTCTTGTCCTCATTGTGAACATCATGAGAAATGTGTCTACATTTTGTGTGAGTTTCAGTTGCGAGATAGTGTTGTTAAATCCAACTCGCCCTTTTCCTACTCCAGTTTCTGGTCTCATCACTCAATTTTGGCGCTGAGACTTGAAAGCGTCGTGTTTTGAGGTCAAACCGCTGCCAGAGTGATTCCCTCTAGGGTCACGTCTGTTCCCTTGGTGCCATTTGCGTTGCCAATTTCTTGAAATTTCTGGTAAACTAAAGAAATCTTCCCTCAAATCTCATGGGGCTTAGCTTAGAGGGAGCACCCCCTAACTACACATATGCCTCGTAACGCTATAGTGATCTTTTGTAGCTTACAATTTCTACTCGTAGTAAAGCTCCGCAAGTTTACTGTTGAGTAGGTACAAATTCCAAGAGTATTCGTATCTCAATCTAAAGATTTCTGTTTGGAGGGTTTGGCTGCCACATCACAGCTTCTACTGCCCTCAGTACCTTTCCAGAAGTGTTTGAGTGTGTGTGCGATGCTAGTCGCTCTTGCCTCTGTTCAGTCTGGCCCCGTAAGTGTCTCATACAAACGAGCCCTCTGTTGGAGACATGTAAATCTGTTATTCGCGGCTGTCCAACGATAATGCGGTAAAAATAATATTTTATCACTATTTGCGCATGATTTCTTCTCGGCCTGGAGCTGGAAACCATCAAAATATCTTCCAGGGTGAGCAGCCCAGACGTGAGTTACATTCTTGTTTCACGTACTTGTGTGTGTGTTGCGCGTGCATGTGACGCGTGAACCTGCGTGTGTGTGTTGCGCGTGCATGTGACACGTGAACCTGCGGGTGTGTTGCGTGTGCATGTGACGCGTGAACCTGCGGGTGTGTTGTGTATACAAGACTGTGTCGAGGGTGAGTATGCGTGTGTATTTAGTGCGCAGCCATGTGTGTTATACGGACACTTGTGTGTGTTTTGTGTCGAGAATAAACCAGTGAGACAAACACACGTATATACGTCACTGGTAATTCGTTTGGTTTTAGCACTCTACTGAGGTTTGCTTTTAGTACACGATCGTGCATTATACATGCTACATATATGAAGTGCTTTCTTAAAAAATATTCTCACTCATGAAACTGGAGGTTTTGTCAAAATGCTGCTAGGTTCTGCTTATTTTTCGTAGCTATTACTTCTGCAGAACTCACGCGACACCTTGTGGCGACATCGCGTTAGTATTACGGGACTCTAGTGGTGTGCTCTTCTGAGCGTGCAGTATTGAAATGATACTCGTACTGTATTGAGTTGTGTAGTGCAGTATTGAAATGATACTCGTACTGTATTGAGTTGTGTAGTGCAGTATTGAAATGATACTCGTACTGTATTGAGTTGTGTAGTGCAGTATTGAAATGATACTCGTACTGTTTTGAGTTGTGTAGTGAAACACTGAGAAAAGTTCAACGCTTTTTTACTACCAAGGCTAAATTCGTCGCTTTCACATTCAAAATGTAACAAATGCAACCTTTTTTAAATTCACAATCATTACAAATCAAGGAGTTTGCTTACGAACCTACAAGTTTAGTGCAAATTGTTGTTTTTTGCGTCATCACTTTTACGTTTTGTGGAACATGTGCAGCACGTGCTTCCATTATAACGTTCAAATTTTCATTATCATTTCTTAATGATAAAATTCTTGCAAGTGGCATAGAGTGTAAGAACGTTGACATTCAACACACAAAGTAAAGTAAAAATCAGTTTCCTCTACGAAATAGTGAGTTGCATAGTGATAAGTTAACCCGCCAAACATCAATTCACATCAGCGAAGAACAGTCACTGTTCAACACATGACTTATATGGACAAGTTGTTGCCCAACCAATAATAAATTACTGTCGTTGTATTCTTACGGGTAATTGAATACCTTCCAACGCTACTATGAAATGAATTATGACTCATTTTTCTACTTATCATTCCTAATTCTCTTTAGCAACTTCTTTGAAATGCGATAAATGCCTGTCTTCTATCTTTAGGGCCGAATTTGCGCTTGTAAATTGTTTTACGTCTTTATATTGTTGATGAGGTTGAAATACATGAGTATTCATGCACGTTGCCTCATTAAGGCTTGAATTTCATAACACTGTTGATAGTGTGCAGTTGAACACAACGATGCACTGTAGCCTCAGCTGATTAGCAAGTTGCTATACAGCGCTGTGTACTCCCTTTGTGTGCCACTGTTGATAGTGTGCAGTTGAACACAACGATGCACTGTAGCCTCAGCTGATTAGCAAGTTGCTATACAGCGCTGTGTACTCCCTTTGTGTTGGGACATGTGTGTGTGTGTAGCTGCATGTGTAATGATTGTTGCAGGTGTTGTAGGTGACAACGAAACTGCTCAGTAAGTTGAGAGTTGTCATGTGGGACTGCATAATCGAAAGTATCGACTACTCGGTTTGTCATGATCGTGCAGTGAAAGCTTAAACGCAGCTACTGTCCCTAATTTTTATGCTGATGTATGATTATAACGAACACTTCTTTATAGATGAATGATCGCAGTATTGATTTTATTAGCCGGGAACGTTTCGTGGATCTATGCACACAATTTTATTTAAATTATGAAATCTGCCACAAACTACACTGAATAAATGAATCTACTGTTACATGCCTTCTGGAAAATAATACATTAACTCAGTCGTTATTATAATAAATAATATTTTCTCAAATTATCTAGCCGCGTTATGAAAATACTGGTGTTCAACATCCTTTCATTGTCACCTAGTATAATTTCTTCTTTCTTTAGGGTTCCAGCTTATTACGTTTCACTATTTCATGCTGGATTTCTTAGATCCTGCCAAAATAAGACAATTTTTTTCAAAAAAGCAGAAAATCATCTTTGCCTCAAAGTTGATTGTTCCACCAGTACCAAATCTCTGAATCCACATCGCCTGTAGAGGAGTTGTGTAAGTTATGACACGTGGAGGAGGAAAAGTGTTAATTCACTAGCACACTGGCCACGATCACACCTGTCAGGAAAAAAATCCCCTCCTCGTTCCGTTAGGTCGTGCGGTTTAAGATTAGTGACTAACGTGCCACCTGCATTTGTGTGATCAGATTTTGATCTTCATGTCGGCTGAAGGATGAACTGTGGGCCAAGGTCTCCAAAGTGTTGAATATATTGTGTGAAAGTGAGAGTTCAGTTGCCTTGTAATGAGGATCACTGAGGTAGAGCTGTAGTTTGAATACGTTTTTATTGATTGCCTGCTGAACCTGAACTTGACCTGGAAACGTGCGTGTGTACAGGAGTTTTAGACACTTTTCTGTGCAACGAAAGCTGAGCAAAGATTGCTGTTGTGGTCAGGTTTGATCCTTGGTGAAGTAATCGTGAATTTGAGTTACTGAGCATGAACATTCAGAAGCCTTGCCTAATAATAAAATGCTATTCTCTCATACGTCAGATGAGCATCTGATATACAGTGTTAGTACTGGTGCATGTTCTCAAAGCGAGGAAAATATATTGTTGTTGATAACTTTCATCGTGATGTCCTCTGCGTATGATCGAAAACTATTTAAAATTAGAAATATGTAAGCTTGGATTTCGTTCTTTTAACACCGGACTCGTGATTAATACTTCATTCTCATTTGCCTGATTACTTCTTCTCAACGTTAACACGTACATAATACGGAATGAAGAAAAAGTTCTCGTTGAGTTCCACCAGTGAGCCTTGTATACCATGAGCTTCCATTTTGGCCAGAGGGCTTTCATGGGGAACTTGATCGAAAGCTTATTGATGGTCAAGGTATGTAGGATTAACGGCTTTCCTACTGCCGTAAATGTAATTGATTGCTTTAAAGAAGTGTAGTAGGCTCTTGAAACAGCCACATTTTTCCTGCAAACCATGTTAGGGGTCTTTAATCAAGGTTGGGAGATGGAAGTGTCTTGTTATCAGGACTTAGTGTTTTTTAAATAATTTCACAGAAGGCCGACGCAAGGCTGATTGGGCGACTGTTTTTGGTTGCTTGTTTGTTTTCTTTTTTAAAAAATAAAGATACATTCACCTGCTTCCGATCCAGTGGAGCAAGTCCAGTTTCGAGCTCTCGGCTTAAGATGTTCGCTGGGAGTTCGCTAATTACTTGCGTTATTTTGTTGAGTAGTTTGGGAGCTAGGCCATCATGCTTGGTTGATTTATATGAATTGTTTTCTACCTCCTTTGCATTGAATGTGTCGTCTGTCAAAGCTTTTGAGATGTTCGAGGCTTGAACTCAAGGAATTTCAGATGAATCTTTTCGAGTGAACATTGAGCTAAACAAGCATTTGAAATTCTGGGTTTTATTTTTTTCGTCATCAAGGTCGATCAATTGCTCAATAGTATCTCTTTCTATGTTGTGTATGATTTTCATATGTGTGGATCTTCAGGTTTTCTTTCTTGTGCGGTTACTGCGGTTTATTGATTTCGCTTTGCGCGTACTATCATTTGCTTTACTGCTTCGGAGGTGCGATTGTGTGCTTCAAAATCAGCTTCTATCTTGTATCATTTAAGTTTTATGTACGATTTTTACCTGACAATCATGAGACATCTAATTTCTTGCCGTCGACTACATTCGTTATGTTGCTATTTGATGCTCAGTAGCTGTTACATTTTCTTTTAGTACCTATTATATAGTATTCTTGAGAGATGTATTCCTCTTCATAAGTTCAACAAAACCAAGACTGCTAAATATAGAAGTCGTTAGCTCAAATACAATTGGCTATAAATTCACTCCTGTGTAGTCTAGAACATTTTGTCGTTGTGTCTTAGCGTTGTTATAAACTTGAAGCGTAAAGCCAATCGTATGTCGGTCTTCCATCTTGTCCCTAACTTGTATGCTGTTTATTCTGAAGTCTGGGGCTGTGATGGTTACGGCTAGGATATTGTTCTGTTTACTCGGTCTGATGACACGCTCTTATGTAGAGTTTGTGTAGAGTGAATCGAAGTGTAAAGGAATATTCTGAAGAGCTTATTGTTGTGGTGTATGCACGTGCGCAGTTTCCTAGGTGTGGTTGTTCAGCAGTGTGATATTGTACTCGGACACACACTCTCATGTAAACTGAAACGTCTGTAGAAGTTAAGTTCGTGGTGCGCTTGCATGCATGAAGCTATTCGTGTATACATAACTGGAGTGCATTGTGTTGATGCGGGTTCAGTAATCAGTTGTGCAATCGAATTTTGACGAGGATGGGAATTCGATTTTTTTCTTGTCACACTTTTTTGTGCGCTCTTCAACATTATAATCAATGAAGCGCTGTAGTTAGTTGGTTTATTTAATTAATTTGATTGTCTCTAAATTTTTCTGTCAATTAGTTTGTATTTAATGAATAGTATAATAAAATTCTGCCCACGTTATAGCATGCGAGCGTAAATCCCAAAAATAAAGCGATGCTCTGAGTGTGTCGTACATGTACAAATTCTGCAACAAAACTGCTGTGTGCGTTTTCATTCTTGCGAACTTTTATGTTCAGAGGCTGCATGCGAAAGTAACTGGACAGTAACACCGTCCTATAATGATGAGTGTGAGTCTCACAAACGCTCGATGTCACTTACCCGAGTACGTGCAGCACAGTTTGTTACTGTCCTCACGAAGTGTAGCTTGCTGTGTTGTACTGACTAGTTTACTGACTGCTGCTCTACAATTATTAGCTTAATAGCGCTTGTCTCAATTGCTGTGTGACACTAAAGTTTATGCTGTGCGCTCTGTAGTTATCGTGGTGAGAGATGAGATGTTAAACATTTAAACATATTGCATGGCACTGTGTAACTTCTGGCGGTATTCTACTTTATTACAATGAAAATTATTGTGGCTGGTAATAGAACTATTATGAATGCGTATAAAATTATCGTGGGTACTAATTAAATTATTGTCACCTGATTAACATTCGTGAGCCTTAATAAATTATTTATTTTTGAGATTATATACATTTGGAGATGTCAAGCCTATTACGAGACAATTATCTTGTTATCAATTGGTGTTGCAGTTTACTGTGCGCTAATTCAAACATATGATGTACTAATGAGTGCCATTTTGCACCTTCAGGTTAGGTATGTTTATTTCATCTACTTTTGCTCATTAGAGTAGCGAGTCCTGCTCTATTTATCAAACTTGGTCGTACTGCTTGACGCGTTTGAATCTTTTAGTACTGATGGTTGTGCTGCTACTGATGGTTGTGTTGCTACTGATGGTTGTGTTGCTACTGATGGTTGTGTTGCTACTGATGGTTGTGTTGCTACTGATGGTTGTGTTGCTACTGATGGTTGATTCTTACACTAACACTTGAAGTTTGTGATGTTCTAGCAGGGCGTGCAGCGGTGTGGTCTGTAGCGGTGTGGCTGTAGCGGTGGGGTCTGCAGCGGTGGGGTCTGCAGCGGTGTGGTCTGCAGCGGTGTGGTCTGCAGCGGTGTGGTCTGCAGCGGTGTGATCCTGCAGCAGTGTGATCCTGCAGCGGTGTGGTTTGCAGCGGTGTGGTCTGCAGCGGTGTGATCTGCAGCTGTATGGCTTGCAGCTATGTAGCCTGCAGCTGTGTGGTCTGCGTTACATGTTTCACACAGTTTAGTGCACTAAGCTTTGTATCGCCTCCCACTAAGCAAAGAGTTCTAGCTGATATGCTAGATATTGTGGCTGCAGGCGCTGTTGCTGCGTGCGATGTTTGGTGTACGTATACGTGTCTTCGTGATATTTATTTTCTAAATTCAGAAATGTTGTGATATTCTCTTCGTTGTAATGTTAGTTCTCCCTGTAGCAAGTAAAAACATAAATCCTGAATAATTTCCTATCATCGCAACTGAACAGAACTCATCTCAATATGCTCTGTTATCCTTGGCAGCAATTGTTAAAATTTCTTCTCAACTTATCAGAATTTAACTGTTTCATCAATTGCTGCTCTGCTGCAATAACAAGTCGTGTATATTCAAGGAAACGAAAAAATCTTGATTTGTTGTACATGAACATTTGCATGAGAACCTCATTGTGTGGTCGCTTTCCTGCTGTGCGTGGTGTGAGTTGTGAGCGTTGTGGTAGTGTGTGCTGGACTGGAGGCTGTACACTGCTGCAGTGTGGAGTGCTGCAGTGTGGAGTGCTGCAGTGTGGAGTGCTGCAGTGTGGAGTGCTGCAGTGTGGAGTTGTGTACTTTACATATATTGCAGCTGGTGAGAACTGATGCGTTTTCTATTCCAGAACTCGTGTTGCATATTGAAATTCAGTTGAAATACTGCAGTGGTTGCTGGAGTGGGCGTTACTGCTTCTGCCGAGTGTCACAGCACAGTTGGTGTACTGCACAATGCTACTGCACAATGCTCATTCTATTCTATCTCCGCGAAGGCATTTGGCAGAAAGTTCGTTATGGTTGACGCGGCTAGAAATACGGCATGGGACTTGGGTAAACAACCGAATAATTATCGAAGTAATTATCCGACCCAAGAATGGGCCAGAAGGTTCGTTCCTATAGCCTCATTCTATTCTATTCTATTCTATTCTATCACGATTTCGTGTTTTGTGTTCATCTCAGCAGTTTGCATGTGTGAATCCTCTGCGTGCACAGCAGAGCTTAAGTACGTAACTCTACTAGGATGAGGACTGAGTTCTACTGTACACCGTTTGTGTACATTAATGCAGTGATTTATACACAGCTGCAGTCATTGTTCACATTGGTGTAGTGAATGTGTACACTGCTGTAGTGTTGACATACACGCAGTAGAAAGTCAAGACCTTACAGCTCTGCAGTCACCTCGTTTTACCGCAACAAGGAGTCGTGCGTGCGAGGATAGCGCGTGTAGCCGCGGGCTAGCAGGTGCTCATGACTGCAAGACTTGCAAGCTATTTTCTGAAGAATGGGTTGGCGTTGACTTTAGTTGAAGAAGATAATCTACAACGGTTGCTTTTCTCTGACAAGTCATAGGTAGAGCCGAAAAAATATAGTGAGCTGAGACAACAAAATTTCTCTCCCGGAAACTTTTATCCGGCTTTAGTTTTCAAAGGGCTGTTGTTAGTCCGAACACTGAGAGTTGAGTTTGGTGTGGCGGTGACTGTTGTGCACGGTGTTGCATTGCAGTGTACTGTGTTGTGTTGCAGTGTACCGTCTTGTGTTGCAGTGCACCGTGTTGTGATGCAGTTGTGTTGTGATGCAGTGCACGGTGTTTTGTTGCAGTGGTCGATGTTGTGAGTCAGTACACGGTGTTGCTAGGCTCAATATTAAGGTGCAGTTTGCGGGGTTACGATCCGTAAAGCGGATTGGAAGGCTTAACACCGAATTAAAATTACGTAGTATGTATGTAGTATGTGGTTGTTTAAGAAAAGTATCAAAAAGGATGAGTTTTTTCTTAGCTTTCGCTGTCATGTTTATCGCTTTATTTGCACCACTTGCCTCGTATCATAGCGACAAATGTATCACGAAACGTTTTGTTTTATCTCCTGATATCTAATAGTAGTCTAATATCGTTTAGTGATCAGTTTTATTATCTTCCTCTCCCATACCAACTGGTTAATTGAAAGCCCCTCATCATGTGTAGGTGTAAGCAGGCAAGATTGTCCGTTTCGCATCAGACGTTGGTTTACTAAGTTCTATTCTGAACTTGGCTTCTACTCGTACAAACTCACTTTGAGTTAGACTGTTAGAGTATATAGGTATAAGTAACTCCACGGATACCGATCACCAGATTATATTAAGTTTCTGGAAGTTTGATCGCTGTGTATTGAATTTCATCTCGAATAAGATATCGCAATTAGCCCATCGTATATATTCTAGCAGCTTGAGAGAAGAAATCTTAAATTCGTATAATATATCTTGGTATCACCCAATGGGGGTCTTGCAAATGGCTTGAGTTTGGGGCATCACCAGCTTGTTCGACTGGTGAGCGAATCTGCTTGCGAGCAGGAAGACCCGGGTTCGAATCCCGCTGCCGACATGGTTGACGCGGCTAGAAATACGGCATGGGACTTGGGTAAACAACCGAATAATTATCGAAGTAATTATCCGACCCAAGAATGGGCCAGAAGGTTATTTCCTATAGCCTCATTCTATTCTATTCTATTCTAAGACGTATTTCCGGTGCATTCTCGATCCCAAGGTTCATTTTTTGCATTGACCCTTGATCGCTTGTAACTTCCAGGGTGTCCCTTACCAATGCAAACATATTGATGGTTACCAGTTTTGTTATTATTTCGTTCATTTGAAATGTGTGTAATTCTACTGATTGAGGAGTGTCAATAGTGTTATCTAGAAAAGGAATCATTTAATGAATGGGCTAGATTTGAACGGTGCGGTATGGCGGTGTTATATTAGCTTTCTTTGTTGCCTCGACAGCACATGACTCACGCTTCGCTGTTACGAACGCAATAATTTTTTTATCATGATTTGGAATCGCCTGCGCTGACGGCTAAATGCATCGCATCGGAGCTGTTGAAAGTGCGCTGTGTTGTGGCTGTGTTCTAAGTGTTTTCATGCGAGCAGGGAGCTGTTCTGCTGAATAATTTTGTTTCTATTCCCACGTTGAAAGATTGTGCCTGGGAAGGTTCTGAGTTTCGATATCTGGCGTTTACGTTCCACGGTGGAATTTGATCAAATATTTTAAGGGTTACATCTTGTAAGGTGTACACCATCAGCGAAGGTGTGGAAAATTCCATGAATTAACCAGCATTCTTGTCCTTCTATGACTACCGGTGTGCTCAAGTTAGTTACTTGACCTTGCATTGTTCAAGTTCATATATCTGTTTAAATAGAACCAAGCATTTTTAAAATTTTGATTACTTTTAGCTCAGAATTGAATTACAAAGTGAGTTGGAAACTTTACACATGAGCGCATTTGTAGCGTGTGCAGTAGTTCTCAATGGAAATCCGCTGTAAACTGCACTGATTGTTCAGCGTCACTGACAGTATAGCGTCACTGACAGTATAGCATCGCTGACAGTATAGCGTCACTGACAGTATAGCGTCACTGAGAGTATAGCATCACTGACAGTATAGCATCGCTGACAGTATAGCATCGCTGACAGTATAGCATC
>VCRD01000030.1:619951-642879 GCA_006783055.1 Trinorchestia longiramus
TGGCGTCCCAGCATCCGTGAGTCCTGCGTGTGAGTGGAATCCCAGCATCCGTGAGTCCTGCGTGTGAGTGGCGTCCCAGCATCCTAGGCTTTCTTTACACTCCTAATTTGTTGCTGATTATGATGCCAGAAGTGATAAACCCATAGGCTTGCACTAGACTGTTGGCTCTGAAAGTGGAAGAATTTTCAGAGTTTCATTTATATTTGGGAACGCTTTCGAGTTTAAGTATTGCATATGTTCTTAAAACATTTTAAGGCTGTTTGGTGTAAGAAGCATTACATAGAAATTTAATTATCATGCACCTTCTGGTTGATAAAAGCTTTTAGGTTACTCTGAGCCCGTGCTTTTACAGCTGTTTACGTCCTCATTTGGAAGGAGCGATGCAATCTTGATAATTTAATGGTGGGACCTGATGTTTACGTCGTCGTGCTATTGCTCATACTTGCACCGACTTCTTGTGTTGTTTTTTATATTGTACAGAGACAAGTCGGCAGTGAACCGAGTCTCTCAGAAGTTTCATCCGCTGGTATAGTGGACACGAGTGGTAATGTCTTTCCTTGAGATGTAGGTACTCGCGCCAAAGGAACATCGACTACGCATTAATGGTCTTCTTCTATTAAAAAAGTGTTGCGTTAAATTAGCATTCGTTCGAATAATTTACATTTATGTCCCGTAACTTCGACCAGTTTGCATGGTTGTAAACACGGCTTGTAAAATGTCACCATAGCCAGATTGCAAAAGAACATAAGGTGCTTGTATTCCATATGGATTGAAACAAATAGCCATTTATTTGATCATCAATACTGCTCATCACAGAGTGAAGGCAGCAATCTCACTAAGGATTGAATAGCAAGTGAATTAGGAGTGGCAAGCAGCAGTTAATGAGGTGGACACGGATGCAGCGCCAGTAGTTTTCCCTGCCATTGACCGCTGCTCGCAACTCTTCATCGCTTGCAGCTGCTGCTCAATCGCTAGGTAGATAACAGCCCTCACTCCGTGACTGACTGCATTCATACTCTACATTCCTCCAGTGTTTCCTGCATCATGACGCAACTTCTGATTTGGTGTAACGCTCATTTGAATTCAGTTATTATTTGTATGTGGTAAATTGTCAGTAGAAAGAGAGAGTGCGTAAGAGTACGGAAAAGAAGAAAGTATTATTTTCAGTGATAGGAATTTAGCAAACTAAATAAAAATATCCGAGTCAGTTCTCATCCGAATTTTCAGGCACTGGGCGCTAATCGAGATAACTTCAAGCTGCTTGCGACGAATTTGGAGCAGTTTTTTGGGTTTAATCCAGAATATCCTATTTTTTAGTTTCTTTTTTCATTGATAGAATACCGGAACTGTTGTTACAGCGACCTCCTGCTCCCTTAGTTAGTATTTTGTGAAGTTGATGCTATTCCGTTGGAGGAGTCAGTTCCGTTTGTAAATTTGTCATGAATTGTGATTAAGTTGTGGGAAGTTTATAACCTATCATTTTGATGGAAGTGAGTTGTGCGCTGTAGAAACTTCAGCAAGTTTTATATTCTCAGTGCAGTTACGAGCGAAGCAACAGAGGCTTTATGTGCAAGCCCCACAGTTGGACGAGGCCCAGGCCTGAATCGATGTGGCAGCCTAAGAGGATCATACTGAACGATGCATTCTGCCTGATTTATTGCTTCTTTTACGCAACTCTCAAGAGAGTTAAATTCGGTGTAGGTTGATTTATTAATAAGATTTATGAGTATTATTAGCAGAGCATAATTTCCTCGTCTGAGTTAAATTCTCCATGGTCATTTTTTATATTCTTTAAAGCTGGTTTGATGACAACAGTTTCGTTATCTCACGGGTAGGATAAAAACTAGTCGCACCTCTGAACTAAAACTAAATGGTCTGATATGTGCATTTGATGAGCATAAAAAAGGATTAATGAGACGCACCGATGGATATATCACAACTTCCCTAACATAAATTTATTTGTGCAAGGTTGCGTTGTCTTCTTTTTTGAATGCCAGCAATAATCCTTACTCCTGACAGTGATGCAGAACACGAGGTGCTCTTGCAGATTCTCCTTAACCCTAAAATGACTGACTTAGCCCTGGTGTGACTGAAATGACTGAAGAATTTAACAGAAACCGATTCTTTTTATTCAGTTATGCGTTCTCAGTGAACAATTAGGATATTCTGTGTGACTGTTCATTGTCAAGAGACGGAGCAAAGACATGGATTACGGAACCCTCGCTGCTGGCATTGATTGGCTGAAGAGGCTGAGGATTTTCGGCAGCGTCTCTCCTCTTTACTTGCCTCCAATCAGTGCCTCGCTCCGTTGCCTAAGTGCCAAATTCATTCAAACTTTGAAAAGTTTAATCAAGTTTTCAATCAGGAAACTTTGGAACCACTTAAAACTGCATCAGTAAACCATGGCAGTGGCTTACCAGTTGACGCTCATCGCTAGGAGGTTGGTAATTGTTTTGAAGTTCATAATTAGGACTTTTTTGCTGTGTTTATGGCTATATGATTTCTAAAAAACTGCAATTTTATCACAGAGAGTCGTAATTAGAGTATTTAAAGGTGAAACAATCTTTTAATAAATTCATGACCCTAAAAATGGATGAGATTTTGTTTTGTTTAGTTTTCAAGTTCCCACTCTACCTCTGCAGTCATCAGCATTGCTTGTAGAAATCAATGTGGTGAATGATCAACTGCTTCACGGAGATAACAGATCTCTTATGATAGCGAAAACAAATATATCCTTTAGTGGGCTACTAATATAGTGTTCCCCTTTCCCACGTCTGTTATCTCCTTCTATTAATTTTAGACACATCACTCGATGAAAATGTCATCCTTGTGGAGATGGTTGAACTAACATCTTCAGCGACGCTAACAAGGAATGGTGTTGTTGTTACTGATATATTAAACGTAGCCTTTCCCGTTCAGACGTAGGTATTCTATTTATAGGTACTTAATTTCTGACGCAAAATGTTTAGATCACGTTGCAAACTCTGCTTCTTTAGCGAAACATTTCGAAAGGACAAGTGTCCTGATGCTCCTTCAGCACATTCGTAATTTTCATTTTGGGTCTGGTCGGACCTACCTCCTACACTGTACGGTCCTCCGACGTACTCATTGACTTATTCGACTAGCAGAGAAGTGCGTCATTGCCGTCAACGAGAGTGTGGCCTTGATACAATTATTCATTTCGCAAGATACGATGAACTTCTTGGGAATATTCGAGTCATTTTGTAGTTATCCGCGATTTAGTAGCGACAGTTGGCTACGTTTTTATTCATTGTGTTTAATATTTTGAAAATTGTGCTCTGTTCACAATCGGCTAACTATAATGGGAATAGTAGAGAAATTTGCTCGTATATGACGGAATTCAAGCTCTATTATTCATTTATATTTTCTATTCTTTCTTAGATGTTAAAATTGCTTATGAATACGTATGACTATTTGGCCTTAAGGCAAGAGAGGCAAGCTCGACCTTCATGTCGACGAATGCGCTGAATAATTAAGCTGAAAATGCAGTAAAGATTTACCGTATTATGCAGAGAAATACTGGTGCTTCAGGCCAAGGGAAACCTGATGCCTTCGAGGCATTTAGGACTGGTTAAAAATCTAACAGTAAGGCAGGTTGGTTACAAAGATGATAGCGTATCTTTGTATTAATATTTTGGGAACTGGTTAGTTTGTTGATCTGTTGGAAACTGGTACTGGCTGGACAATTCCATCTCATGCTGCAGTGTTTGCAACTTCAAATTGAACAGACATAGGAAGGAAATTTATTCGAAAGGCTTCTGACTTCTTTGAATTCCTTGGAAAAACGTTGATGATTGTTAGACCCTGAACAAATTATATGTATAAACCGTGCATCTCAAGTCTGTCTTGGTACTCGTTGAGGAGCAGCCACTTCACGGGGCCCTACTTAGTACTGTTTCTTGGTAATCTCGTACGTGCGTCATGATGCTGAGGTACCTGCAGCCGTGCTGGTGTGTGCATCATGATGCTGAGGTACCTGCAGCCGTGCTGGTGTGTGCGTCATGATGCTGAGGTACCTGCAGCCGTGCTGGTGTGTGCATCATGATGCTGAGGTACCTGCAGCCGTGCTGGTGTGTGCATCATGATGCTGAGGTACCTGCAGCCGTGCTGATGTGTGCATCATGATGCTGAGGTACCTGCAGCCGTGCTGGTGTGTGCGTCATGATGGTTGGTTTCTGTCTCCGTAGACTACGAAAAAAAGTGAGACCAAACTTACTTGTACTGCATTCCGAAAATCAGGTTTTGTATCCCCAAGTACTGTTCACACGCGGACGTTCACTTACTCGTTTTATGTTGGCTCCTACTTTCTTCTAATTTGTCGTCGAATTACATGGGATTTTCATCGATCAAAGTGTATCATCAGAAAATTGTAAATATACGGAATTTTATATTATTCCGGTGTTAAATTTGGACAATCTGGCCATGCTAGCCACAAGGTGACCTCGAGAGAGAGGAAGACTTTACTGTCACAGCACGATGTAACGAATTAATAAAGTTGATTATTGATGATTATTTTTCTCAGTTGTCTTTATTTACACGCATACTGCAATGTCTTTTACAAAAAATTAAATGACACGTTGGTAGCACGCTTGTGAAAGTATTAATTTTGGAATTCGTCTATAATAAATCCTGTCTCTGGCGTACACTACGTAATGAATGGAGTACCACAATAACACGCACGACTGTGCTGTAATACTGAATGTAATGAGGGGATAAGAAAATGAGAGCAATGGTTTTTAGTGAGGTGGTGCTGGGACAGCGTGCATGTTTTCACCTCAGTTGCGTGCTTGACTTTCTGCCACCACACGAACCTGGTGGTCCACTGAACGCTGATCTCTGTCCATCATGCTGGGCGCTCATAAAATTCAAAAAAATATGCAGGAATTTTCGTTAATGTGTTTTCTTTGCTAGGTTGCATACACTCTTCAACGAAAACGTTCTTGGGATGTTTATTTTGTTTTCCATTTTCATTTAGTGATGCAAATTTTTTATCAATATTTTCAGTGTGTCTATTGCCTGAGCCTATCACGTTAGTGTTGCCTGGTTGGAGCAGCAGCAAGAATTCAAGTTCAATGTGTAAAAAAAAGCGAATTCAGTATTAATATGTTTTGTGCCATACTAATATTGATACTCTTTGCTTACTGAATCGTCGATCATGCCTTCACTGTTGTGCAGTATTTATGATCGCCACTTCTCTACCATGATTGTTATTCTTGTACTATGATTATTTTTGTACCATGATTGTTATTAGACTTGTCCAAACTCGTACTTTAGGACATGTAGAGTTTGCCTCATGAATATTGGCGACTGAAGGAAGTAAGCTGTACCGTGAATTGCAATGTGATGGAGTTTCCAATGCTCTCCTCGTCAATTATTGATTGCAGACTTGACTTCCTCTTCAGTTTTTAATGATGAGCGTGACCTGCGACATTGTGGTTACCATCCTCGTTCCAGCAACTGGGTCCACTTGGCTCTTGCTTTCTCGAAATAATTTCCTTTCATTGAGCAACTTAAAAGATAGTGAAGGTACTCAAAAGGTCTAAATCGTTAAAGTTTCTAGACATTCTACAACAAATTTGAAGCTAGGTGCCAGAAAGTTCTTCTCTCACCTTTGATCACGGACATGTAGAGGAATAGCTTGTAGATACACACAACTTGTCTGCAGTGTCTTTTCCCTAGTAGCTTCTACCTATTGTATAATAAAAAGAATCAAAATTAGGCTTGGGTCTACCCACGAGTTGTCAGGCGCAGGTTGATTTAGACCGGAGAAGGATGCTCATTGTACAGTCGTGTGGCTTTTAAGGCGCGTTTTTTGTGAAGGTGTGGAGCTTCTTGTTATGTTTGTGGATACTTCATGGCAGAGAGAATACACTTCTTGTATATATATATATATATATATATATATATACAATATATTGATATTGCAACCATTGATTACAGTTTATATTGACTATAATCGTCGTAGGGCATGAAAGTTAAAACAAATGAACAATGAGTTGTTTTTACTGCATTCTTTTTATAATTTTTGCTAAACTTATTTTCATTTGCTTTACTCGTTTGGCGTTCCATAAAGCGCATGTAATACAACATGTGCGTTTAAGTGTTGCTAGTTCAATTTTCATTCCTTTTTATGTAACTTTGTTATGCATTAGTTGACACATTCTGGTTGTCTTTTGCTGAATAGTGAATGTGATATTGAATTGTCTTAACGCTGCTCGAAAGTTTTTGCTGTAACTCCTAAAGGCATGCAAACACACGTATTTTATTACACCGTTACATTAACTGTAGAGGTCATCCCTATCTTCTCTCAAAACCAATGACGTTCATTCCTCATTTGTCCTCACAGCTCTCCTGGCAAGCACAGAATATGATATTCATTCATAACGATATAAATATTGAAACAGAAATACGAGTATATTGTAGAATATATCTTTTCATGTATGTGTCAACTTGTAACATTCGTTGCTCACCTACCCCAGCATTTGACATGCATGTGCGTCAGAGTGTGGGCTCAATATTATTGTTGAATGTCGGTTCCCCCCACATGATTGTGTGCGTGCGATGCGACGTCCACACTGCAGTGTAGTAACACGCAGCTGCATCGACGCACATCGACCTACTCAGCTCGTTAAACTCGTAAAACATGGCTTAGCTTCTTAACTAAATAGCAATTTTCATCTTTTTTCTCTAAGAAATAAAGAACCACAAATGTTACAATCCGAG
The DNA here is from genome assembly GCA_006783055.1 of Trinorchestia longiramus. Taxonomy (NCBI): domain Eukaryota; kingdom Metazoa; phylum Arthropoda; class Malacostraca; order Amphipoda; family Talitridae; genus Trinorchestia; species Trinorchestia longiramus. The sequence continues at coordinate 626,696 of VCRD01000030.1, forward strand.
CTCCTGTTTTTGTGTGTGCATTTTTGGATTTGTATACTTTTCATAGAGGAAATTTATTAGACAAGTTACTGTTACTGAACTGAATGCATAGTTTTATGTTGCTGTCTTTCGAAAAGAAAGAATGATTTTCTGCATGCAATTTGCTCGTCTTGAGCGACGTATACACTTGTATGACTGTCGGTTTTTGTCAGACGCTCTTTTGTTTGTGAGCTGATCATTGAAGCAGAACTGGTTTTCAGCCTTCATTTTTCATTAAAAACGACTAACTTTATTACTAGCAATGAATGTTTTTCAGATTTTAAATATGATCTACTGCGTGAATGAATAATAAAACACTGCCATAAAAACTACTATTCAGCACATGTAAAGACTATTACGTTGTCAAAACCTTATTAATGTATAGTATTTTCATTTCATAAGTCTGGACTTACGTTGTTTATTGAAACGCAGTAAGCCCAGCACCGCGCTGCGCATGCGGAGTGAAGGAAGGGTCGAGAAGCATTCTGTTCAGTATGTCCCACTGTTCTGAAAATTATTTTTTCCAGTACAAGTTCAAGGCGTGATTTTGTAAAAAAAATTAAATGTGGGGACTGTTTTATCGGCAACTGCTGTTGGTTCTTAACAATCCGCTCATTAATAGTTCCGTTTGTTCGAAAAAAAGGAAAATTTGATATAAGAGTTGTTATTTTTTTCATTCAACTCGTGCTGAAAGTTTGTAACATGATTCATGTGTGAAGCTCAGTTTGAAAAACAAGTTGTTATAGTTTTATTCAACCTAACTATTTGGCCTTGGCAAAGTAAGACTTTTTCAAATACTTTAAATTGGCTGCCCACTTTTTATTTCAAGTTCGCAGTGTTTTTTAAAAGTTACGCTCATCAACTGTCCAAGTTTAGCTCCAATTTATAAATTTTTTCCGTCGCGTTATTTATAAATTTATCACTGCCTTCATACACACTGGAAATAATTGCTTTTTCTCGGTGTAAGAAGTGGCTTTTCATGAGTGCATGACCAGGTGTTGTGAGCTGTACAGAAATTTAAGACTCGTACTATAACGTCTGCAGGTATCGCAGTCGTGCGAGAGGCAGCTGTAGGAGTAACGAGTTATTAAATCATGTAGATCAGATTCTGCATTAACGCAATGGATGTGACCGAATTAAGACTTGTTTTGCGCTTATCTTATGCCTACTGCCGATCTGAGATTCTCCTTGGAAATCTGAAATATTGGATGCATTACTTTTATAGTGAGAACTGGCGACGAAAATAATAAGAGTTTTTTGCGTTCAACAATACTACAGACGAATTGCCAATTTGTTCAATATTAGTTTGCTTAGACTTGCAGTTTTGCTGGTCATGTGTAGGCTGTGTAAAAACATCTTAACAATAGGCCATTGGCACATTAATATTTATTTATTGGTTATAATAATAAGCAATAATTATAGGCCTCAAATAGTATAAACTCGTAAAATTAATATGCACGATGTTCATCTAAAAACTTGACTACAGTAATCATTCAGATTTTTTATTTCATTTCAAAAACTCATTTCACTGCAATGGGAATGTTAGAATGGTGCGTTTATTAGATTGATATTTTTTCTAGAATTCTGAGAATTGAAACGGAGTAAGATTCGTTTTGTTTGATGATTGAAATAGCGTTGACACTTCTAATTATGAGCTAGCTGACTGCAATTTTGTGCTTACGTGAGTGGAATATTTGTGTAGTTGTGCGTGAATATTTTACTGATGTGCATGTGTTTTACTCATACGTTGCTTGAACGTTCGATTAATATGCATGAAAAGATTGATATTGGTGGAGAATCATCTCGAGCTCTGACATACATTATTTCAGACTTGCTGTAGTTTTCTTACTAGCATTTGGCAGGTGCCATTTTCTGTCCGTTGTATTTGACAGACCAAATATTACTTTACTGTTTCTGCGGTGACATATACTTGGAGGCATGCTCATATTTTTATTATTAGAGATTTCATTTTGTCATATTATGAGAACTGGATTGCATCGCCATTATTTGAACTACCTGTGATCTACTGTGTGTAACTTTTCCCCAAGACGAGGCACGTCGTTTAGTGCAGCAACGCTTGTCTTGAAGGGGATATCCCAAAATCTCAGCCTCCATTCGACACCCACGTGTTCTGGTGCTACCATCATCATGGAGCTACCATCATTATGGAGCTACCATCATCATGGAGCTACCATCATCATGGAGCTACCATCACCATGGAGCTACCATCACCATGGAGCTACCATCACCATGGAGCTACCATCATCATGGAGCTACCATCATCATGGAGTCTGCACGGAAGTGATGCTTTCGAGAGGAACATTTATTTAGAAATTATTTTTTGTAGTGTATGAAACTCGTGCAGATTGTTTTTCTTTGGTGCCTAACAAAGATAGCAAATACTATCTAGAGAAGGTGAAGAGTATATCATGTGTGCTATCATACATGAGGCGTTGCTTGCTACAAGGGCAAAAAGGCTATGAACGAGTGAAGTAATGGCCGTGCAAAGTTTGTGAAATGGGAATTCCCATAAAATAATTAAGTACATAATCAATGGCCTCATCGTGTATATTGCCTACTAAGTCAAGCTAGGCTGTAAGATTTTGGGAATATAGAAAACGAATGTTTTAGCTAGGGGCGTCTTCGCCCTTGTAGCGCGGAGTGCCTCGTATATTTAATCGATATTATTAACAAGATTAGATGGTATTGTCCGATTGACGTCATACTGAAATGTATAGCAGCATTGGATTCTGTTGTTTCTGTATCTTGCTGTATGGTTAGATATCGTTAATAAGTGGTTTACATCGGTTTTATATCATAGATATGAAGTTCGATATCAGGGCTATAAATCGTGTCCTGCGTAGTAACTAATACGAACAGTAATGATAATAGTTAAAATGAATTTATGTTCTTACTGAAAACGAACAAATGGAGCTGAGGCAGAGTTGTCGATACTGATAGTCGAATTCGAATATTTCCTTTTCTCTCGTTCACAAGTACACTATATTTTGTGTATTCTGGCAGAGAATTAATTTTGTTTTCAAGAGATTTTCTATTCCGTTCCCTAGGTCCGAATGTACACTCTGTTTATGGCTGGAAATTGGTTAATGCTCAGCTGGACTCGTACCCGCAGCAGTACTGACACAGTTGGTGAATTGAGAATTGTGCGATGGTGATTGATAAGGTTATATTTATACTATTTATATTACTTACTTATCCGCCAGTGGCAGAAATCAATTCCATTTTTATTAATTTTGTGAATTACAATGTCTGGTAAGATCGAAAAACCAACCTTTTTTGCGTGGGCTTCAACATTTAATGAAATTGACTAACTGTGCTTGCAACTACGATGTTTGCTTAGCTACAGTTTGATCCACATGACACTTTCACATTTTTTTCTTGATCTGAGCTACGTTTGTTGTAGTTTCGACCGCCCTTGATACGCGGGGTGAGTACTTATTAAGAGTATGGCCTCGTTTCTAACGCGATGCAATTACTGGAGCTCGTAAAGCTCTTACACACGCTTTATATTTGAGCTTGGTGGGCTTTCAAACTCCACCATCCTTTTTTCCGTGGTGTTATCATTGCTCGTATTTCTCTTCTACTCCACTTAACTCGCTCCATTCTACGACCAATTACGACCTAATCGCACACTGAAATCATGTTTGCATCATTCCTTCTGATGACCGACTTTTAATTCCTGCGCACTGTGTGCTGATGCACGCCATGGTTTCACTAATTTGCGCAGCGTGGAGACGACACGGCAGTCACCGCTACTGCTGGAGCGTTTCTCTCAGGAGAACTGGTGTGGACGCTGAGGAACTCGTCTGTAGGAGCAGGATTTTTAGCTTCTCAAAATTGGGTTGGTTTAATCTGCGTTCATGATTTTGAGAACATAACTATCACTCGAATGAGCGTACAGCTAAAATATTACTCTGATGAACTTGAAACGTAAATATCAGTAGTATGAGCGTACAGTTTATAAATAACTCACTGACTTGATGCATAAATATCACTCGTATGAACTTGAAGGCTAAATATTTAAATTTAGAGCGTTGGTGCTGAACGTTGGAAGAGTTGTGGCAGTTGGTAAAACAAAAGAAACGCTATGGGAAAATTTGACGACTCAAAGCCATGTACATGTATATTAAATGCCTATCTATATTTATTTATCTCTATCCTTTTTGGGATCAAACTAGAGTTCAAGAAATATATTGAAATGCGAAGAATAATATAGTTTCTTCTTTAGTTCCCATTGAGAACAGAATTTTATGTGGATTGAGGTGGCTCAAGTAGTTGCCGTCTGCTATTACTCTAGAAAACTGTCATTTATAAAATATACATTAGTATTGCTATTGTAGTAATAGCTGTTCCTTCAATGTTTCTTGTAAGATAAGGCTTATGACAAAGTGCATTCTCTTTACCCAAGAGCACATGAATAAATTTTGTGCTAGTAGTCGCATTCATTTACGTCTTGCAGTTGTCAGTCAGCGTAGGAAACAGCATGGACGGTTTGACCCCATCAATTGGAAGGTAATTATTCAAGCCACTTTTATAATTTATGGACTACGCTCTGGTAATTTAATTATAGAGGCTTCAATCTTAATAAGTGCACAAGTGAAGAGGATAGGCCATTTTCGATTGATCATTTCTTCTCCATGAGAGCACGAGTGATGTTGCAGCGCTTTCTGAACGTCGTGATGTGGTTCGCTGACACTGGTAGCCCGCTCATATACTGCAGCATTGTTGCTTTGAGGTTTCCTTTATGCATTGTATTGTCTCGATAAAATAGATCATTCTATTTTCTAACACTGATATCTCGCGCTTAACTGGTGCCCATAAAAATGGTTTGAATAGGTCACTATTGAGTTGTAATCTTTGTGCGGTGGATTTAGACTTGGTACGTTTCTTTTACATTCAGGATTTTCTAGTCCTCGCAAATTGTAGAAGTGATTCCATGGTTAATAAAACTCACATTATGCCACTTTCTGTTATTAAGTTGGGACCGCGTGTGATTATTTATAAATATACTTTTTAATACGGCATCTTTTAATGTGGTTCTCCTTTGTTGCAGCGACTTTGAAACATTTCTCCATAAAACCTTGCATAATTTTTGAAGCCAAAACAAGTAGGCTGCCTCAGGACATGCTAGCACTCAAGATACTGTACTTAAGATCGCTGAAAAAATCTACAATGATGTGAACGAAAAGAATGTAACACTTTTGCTGCTGGTTGATCTCTTCAAAGCTTTCTACAGTGTCGAGCACTAAGGGCTTTTGCAGAAGATCACAAGCCTAAAAATAGGTACACAGTAGTTCGAGAAATATCTATTTAACCGCTCTCCTGCAGTCCGTCTAGAAAACACACAAATACAATTCATGCGCAACAATTCTGGCGTTCCGCAAGGGAATTTCAATGTACACAGATAAATAAATTCCAATGACAAGTGCTCTTGCCAAATTACCTGACACATAAACAGACTTTGAAAGTCTTTGAAATAGTTTAAATCCTGGTACGACTAAAATGGTTTTAAAATTAACGCAAGCAAAACGTAGTTTATTTTATTTTTGACTCCAAGGATACAAAGGGAAAGATACCGAATATAACTCTAACGCTAAGAAATGATGTATTTGAACCAGGAGAGAAAGTAAAAACTTTGGGCTTCTGGTTTGATCAAAACATGTTTCTTACATCTCGTATGGAGAAAACATGCTATGAAATAAACGAAACCTGAATAATTTTTCATAGCGTAAAGAACACGCTTGAGGAAAAACTAGACTATTAGCCATACAATTTTTAGTGTCGTCGCAGTTTGATTACTGTGACTTGGTCTGGAAAGATATATTGAAATATTTTCAAACAGTTACATACATTTATGAATTTTGCTACTTGGGTAGTACGCAAAGAAAACATGAAAGAAACAATCATGCAATCCCTCATAAAAAAAAGCTTCTTTCGACCCCGATGGAACAAAGACTACTTATTCCCATAGACACTGATTTTCTTCTCTATGTCCTCTAAGGTAATGTCAGGGTTGCGGAATTTCTTCCCACTGCCTAGGGCAAAAAGTCAATTCGAAGACATGAATTTTAGTGAGCTTCCGCTCATCCGATACTGTGCGAAGAGCTCTACCAATCACAAATGCATTTGATTTTGAATAAACTGCCCACGCATTAAAAAAAATCGGTTACTGAAAGATTTAAAGACAAACGTGGTACAGCACTTTGCGTCTCAAAGAGTAGAGAACTGTTGAGAACTTCATAAGTTGTAGTGTATGAATTAACGAAATGAACTATATTGAAAGAAGTTATGCGTTTTTAACTTATGCTTGTGTCTCGCAGTTTAAGTGTAAGTTCGAATGTTTAAACAAACTACATGTCTTACTTGAGCTTGTGTTGGAGAGCTCTGGAGTAAGTAGACAATTTCTGAGGCGCGTCGATGCAGCGTTCCATAGTTGGTGTAATCATGGAGTTCACAAGGTCATGCCAGTTAATGTGTTCCCAACAAAAACCTATTAAAACTTCCAATTTAAGACAAATTTGTCCCATATCCCATACAAAATGTTTCAATCCTTATTTCTCCTGACTGTGGACTTATCATGTCTGATTTTTAAATAACTGTTTGTAATTTCAATTTTTTGTTCGGTAAAATAAGAAGAAAAAACTACCGCGTAATTTCAGATTTTTGTGATTCATATTACTATTTCATGAGTAAGAGGGTTGAAACTGTCGTATTCTTTTCTTTGTTTTATATAAATATATATAACCCTAAGAAATGACAAATAGAGTTGAAAAAATACTGTGTAAGCTTCTAAAAACTGATGACCCAAAAATGTTAGCAGTGAAAGAAGTGAAGCCCATGTGGCATTAATATCCAATGAACGAGCTCGCTGACCTAGTCCTACAAGAAGAGGATCTTGTGCTCGTTTTATTTCATTTTGCATTTTTTTGCACATTATGCTTACCAGGGCATTTCTCCTGCTAGCGCCATTCTCGCCTGTGTTTATTTTAAATTATGCTGTGATATTGAAGCTCATGCACTAATGTTAGAAGATATTTTGTAATAATTTGATGTGAAAACTTTGAGTTCTGGCTCTTTAGCAACTCCATTATGCCTCTCGGTATTTCAAGCTTGGTAATTCATGACATGTTTAACTTTCCTTTCTCATTCATCTTCTCTCTAATTTGTAAATTTCGATTTTGTTAAATGCACTGGAGTTCTCAGTTAACTGTAGCACTCATTTAAGTTACATTGATTGGAAATGGATAGGAAACAAACTCTGTGGCAGTTTATGCTTGGTTAGTTATTCGTTTTTTCTCATAAGCGCCAGTTTTTTCATAGTGTTATGATGGACTTCATTTTGCCCATAGGGATAAATATTTTGAAATAATATGCTGATGTGAAACGTTAAAACTCCACCGCACTCTTGTTTGTCTCTGCACTTGGCAAATAAGTTTCTATTTGTCTCGCTTGTTCTCGCTTAAAAAAGTAAGCTTCTTATCGAACGAGTATTTACATTTGTGCCTCGTCTTCCACTCCAGGATTATCTGCCTGAGAACAACTTTGAACGCCGCGCTGTGGCGACCAAAATAGATATTGTTTGTTGACTCAAAGATATTTATAAGGTATTCTCGAATAGAATGACTTGTTTTCTACTAAGATGAAATTTTTCATGCATGTTTGCCTTGGAATCTAAACAGATGTAGGAAAGAAAATTAATTAGGGGATGATGAGCTGTGAAATATTCGTTATAGTTTCTAGAAGATTATTCATGGTGTATACCTGCATGTGTTGCGTTTCACTAACGATGCTTTATAGCTCAGTTTTTTTACGCCATCAGGGTGTGAAATTGAGGTGAAATTCCGCTGTACCATTTTTTGGCTCTGCAAATATCGAAACTAAGACGCTTTCATATCAAGTGCTCTCAGTTTGACATTATCACTTAGGAATTATAGATACTAACATTGGAGATATTAACTGAACACTCCACACGCGCATTATTGCGAAGCCCAGGTTTCGAGTTGCATTTCCTCAAGTGTGATGCCGTAAGTTGCATCTGTCATGCTACGTTCAGCCTACACTCTTCAGCTTCGACTTGTTGCTCGCATCAATTCCTCAGAGCATTGCGCTCTCATTTACCTGAGCGACTGGAGGGACTTTTACGTGTCACTACTACGCAGCGACTAAAACTTCACGACTAACTTTGATAAGTTCTTTCGCTTGGTTTTAAAGAGAGTGCCTTGTCATTCTTTCATTTGATGTAATGAGCCTTGAGATCCTGTAAATCTCTGTGAGAATTTACCTCTCATTTTTCTATGTTTTGCAACTAATAAATCTCAAACTACGATATGTTTTAGTTCCTAGAATATGTATAACATGTGAAGAACTTGGCATTAACACATTCCTTCTTGGTCAGGACTACTTTGTAAACAGATTTACATGTGTATAAATAATATGAATATAATTTCTTAGTTTTTTACATTTTGCAATGTATGTTACTAATACTTTCTGAAGAGATGAGTATAAACGTTTGTCGTGAGCAAGACTATGCTAGTCATGTCTGTCCTCGTTAGCATATTGTATGAAGTTCAATGAGAGCTTAATGCAGGAAGACGATATGCAGACGTGATGGTCAGTTCCGAGGCCTTAGCTCTCCACTCACTGGGGAGGATTTTTGCGTGATTTCGAAGCTACTTTCATAACTTTTGACGTAGAGGCAAACATAACTGAAAGGCATAGTTTGAACTCTTCAAACACTTCTATTTCTTTATTTAAGTAGTCCTATTTTAGTCCAGTAGCTACCCCACATGGGATGACACTCTGTATATATAATTGAAATGCATCCTCCCTTGAATAGACCCTCTTCTGTTACTAAACGAGAATGTTTTATAGAGATCTGTACATACAGTTAGATAAATATGTTGAATTGAAGCCAATAATATAGCTATCAGTATTGTCGAATGCTTTAGTACTGCAATGAGTGAGGTATTTTGCTCATTATTAAGAGGTTTATGCATCCAAATGTCCACCCAAGGCTGCTTCACAATATTGCCATGATTTCTACATGTTATCTACAGCTAACGAACATGATTATATTGAATTTTTTTTCTTTACCTGAAATGTCATTCACTCTGCGATTTGTATGTTAAATTTTTTCAAAATATTCCTCTCTAATATCATTTTAAATGTGTAACTTTTGCAATTTTTCTAAATTCTGCGTTTGATTGAAACGTGTGTTCAGTCAGTTGTACTAGAACACTTGCAGTACGTATTACACTACATATATTGAGTGCTGTACACGTTGTGTTGACCTTGACACGTACAGATGAGGTGGTCGTGGTTGCTGGAGAGCCTGCATGTCGTGTCATCCATGACTCATGTCAGGCCTTTGCGGTGGCTGTTCGTAATGATAGGAGGCGATAATAAAAGTGGACGCGAAGAAGGGAGTTTAAATTTCTGGGTTATGATGTCGGTTTTTTCAGTAGGTTAAAAAATTGGATGATGTGAAGAAAAGTGACGATGAAAATGAATTGGTAGCTGCCCCTGCTACAAATCCAAAATAAATAATTTCTATTTAGACTGACGTGAACCACTGTAACTGTAGTTAGAATTAATGCTGCCGCATATCTCACTTTTCTCCCATTTTCTTGTTTTTTCTTCCATTTTGGGTTACTTTATTCATCAATCTTTTCTTATTTTCTACTCTGTTAATATGTACTTGATCGTGAGCACTTGAAATAATTATAATTTTTGTTCACCTTTCTACCAGCCTAAAACCTTCAGAAGGTCATCAATTTTTAGTGCAGATGAGTTCGTTTGGTCCTTTTGAAAACTTCATCTCTTTTATGGGAAGTTTGAAGGGAAGTTGCGACCCAGACGAACTTGCTTCAGAGTCCGTGCAGCTGAGGACGGTGATGCTGCACGAGACATCGCTCACTGATCACATGGCGCCGCGTTTGAGAATTTCCAGCACCTGAATTTTTAGTTTCTTTAACGAATTTGTGTACAGCCACCACGGGGTTAACTAGTAGCTAGAGCAGTGTAGTGTTTTGATTTTATTATATCCGCGAATCTTAGAAATTTTAATTATTCTTTTTATGCTGATTAGGAACTATGGCGTATGTGGCTTTCGCTTCTGGCAATAAAAACAGAATGTAAAGATTTTCAGTATTTGTTCGCCTGACTGGCCTTGCTGGATTACGTCGAGCAGTTGTCCGTGTTTATGCGGCTATGAATTGAACTATTTTAACTTTCTGTACGTTCATCATTTAATCGTAATAAAATAACATAATGATAGGAATTGAAAAATACCTGAAAATTTACTTGGTGTTGTATTCTTTTGACCAAAATCATTCAAGTGTACACGGCATTGCGTTGTGCCTGAACTGGTACATGAGCTTTTTTATATTCTTGGCCGCATGTAGGCCGATATTCACGCTTCTGCAAATTTTAGCAACCAGTCTACTGAATATTACTGAGTAAAATTAATTCAACTAGTGGTAGAGTCTGCACCAGCTACTGTTACTGCTATCTCCTCTGCTGCTATAACCGACGAAGATGAAAATTAGGCAAAAAGAATATTGTTGACTGGAACAAATTGACTGTAGCAGTGAGTTCAGTGTTGATTTATCAAGTCACAAGAAATGTATGACTTTAATTGTTGACAAAATTTGTTACAGCTTTTGAGTGTCCAATATTATTAAGTAATACTTAGGTTTTTCGATATATTTCATAATGTAACTTGATTTTGCACAATCGAGTAATTAAAGCCTCGCTAATTGTAGCTCTTCAAGCAAAGAAGAAACATTGAAGTCACATTATGGTCTGTGAGCGCAAAAAAAGGAATTCTACGCAGCTTAAACTATGTTTAATATTCACTCAGTCTATGAAAGAGAGTATTTGAGTTAAAAAACTTACAGAAGGTGATTTGTATATTTCAGAAGTGTAGATTTTAGTATTGAAAACGAAAATTGATCAGGAAATCCAATTTAGTTTGATGACAAGCTCCTTGTGTCATCACTTGAAGAATGCCAGTATCTGTTGGAAAAACCCCGATCTTGTTCTTTCAGACTATTATTAGTTCAAAAGTGTACACAAACCTTTAAATGGCCAAACCTTTAAGAACAACGAGGAAGTTGGAAAGTAGTATTGGTTGGAATTGGTTGAAACGTACTACCACCCTCATTTCATTCGGGTTGTTTGGCCTGAGAATGCTAGGAAAAGTGGAAACTTCCTGGCAATCTGTTTTTGCTGACACTGTTGTTCCTGGCAATCTGTTGTTGCTGACAATCTGTTGTCGCTGACACTGTTGTTCCTGGCAATCTGTTGTTGCTGACATTCTTTTGTTGCTGGCAATCTGTGGTTGCTGACACTGTTGTTCCTGGCAATCTGTTGTTGCTGACACTGTTGTTCCTGGCAATCTGTTGTTGCTGACATTCTTTTGTTGCTGGCAATCTGTTGTTGCTGACACTGTTGTTCCTGGCAATCTGTTGTTGCTGACACTGTTGTTCTTGGCAATCTGTTGTTCCTGACATTCTTTTGTTGCTGGCACTGTTGTTCTTGACAATCTGTTGTTGCTGACAATCTGTTGTTCCTGGTAATGTGTTGTTGTCGACACTGGTGTTCTTGACAATGTTGTTGTTGACATTCTTTTGTTGCTGACACTGTGTTGATACTAGTCCTTTACTAATGTATTTTTGATACTGGTACTTTACTGAAGCATAGATGATGTTGATGCATTGTGATGTATTGTTAATGCATTGTAATATTAGTTTGTTACAAAAATAATGGCCGATTTCAGAAGCATGCGTTGGCCTTCGAGCGGCCATTATTTTTGTAACAACCTAATACATAATAGCATTATGTTTACATTTTAAAATGAAAACATTGTACGCTCTATATTTTCACTGTTATCAAACGTACGAATGTATCTGACTATTTTGTGGTACCCTGTACATGTCATTAAAATTTTATTTACAGCGTCTACATCTCGGTTTCACACTCAATAATTGATCTCTAATGCTCCGTTATTAGTTCCATAATTATTTGTAATTTGAAATGTGAGTTCAAACTAAATTTCTGTTACTAATATTGAATTTAAAAAGTAAATAGCATTTAGTATATATCAGTTTACGAATTTAACATGTATAGTTTTTGAATTTTAGTTCGTTTCTGATTTGAACTGTTATCAAACTAACTGTGACCACGAGTTATTCGTTGTCTTGAGATCGTTTTGATGACCGTTTCTAGTCTGTCTAGTTTGAAAAGTTGCATGAATCTGATTTGAAGATGCACCATCTGACAAGTACTGTGACGTACGCAAGAAAATGTCTTTATCGAATACTGACATTTCACATGGTTCCATGTACATACGGGTGGTTATTTCCGTGAAAACCAGCGTGCGCTCTGATCGTACAAGTATTATTTGTTGCGTGGCTGTTTGGTTGAGAGTTCGGTTGAGAGTCTGAACTAAAAAAATCAAAGTTTTAATACGCTGAAAACTGAGTCATGCTTTCGAACGGGGCTTACTTTCTTTGATGATTTTGTTTCGGTGCGAAGTTTTAGCTGGGCGAGGCTGGCTGCCTCGAAGACAAACAAACAAATGAGTCATCAAGAACCTTTTCTTCATTGTATAATATCCGTCACTGGTCATGTGGGCTCTCCGTCTTTCTCAGAATGTTGTGCTTACGCAAGCAGTTACTTTGATCAGATGCATTGTTTTGTTCTTTCTTGCTCGGTAAAACTCCGATTAATATCTGCAGTTTTTAAAGATGTTGCAGCTTAGCGGTTGTGGATTTTAAGATGAATTCCTAAAATTTATCTCCGTGCTTCAGCCTTGAAATCTAAGATTAGCTGGTGATTATCAGCGTTATTTCTAACCCAATTGAAACGGAGGTCAAGGTTTTTCTGAACTTGCCTTGGGTATTTCAAACATTTTCAATTTTGAAGAATTTATTTCCTGTCTGTGACACACTGCAATGCTATTATTTCTGCTTCTATTCCTGGCACGTTACTCTACGCATACAATCAATCTTTCATAGCACAACACACCATTTACTGCGTTGGCTACGCTGTACACCACCTTGTGTGAAGTCAACCCACACTTTGCCTTGAAAAGCAAGATCGTATTTGTCTGTAGCATGTTAAGTTGTAGGAATCCTTGAAGTTATGGGAGCATTTGCACATGACAGAGGCAGTAGTTTTGGAGTGTCTCCGTACACTTGACTTGCTCCTGCATCAGGTGATGCTCGAGAATACGAGGCATCTTAACCAGCTCAAACTCGTCAAGTTTGCAGCCATAGTTTCCTACCTTGGCGGATTACGTTTCAAAGTGCAATTTAAATTGGATTTCAGTGGGCGAGGGGAACTGCGTTATGTTGGATGTCTGTGCAGCAGCGCTTTTGAATTTAGTTTGTGTCCTTTTCTTTTATTTAATCGTCGAAGCTAAGGGTAACTGCTCCATTTCTTCTGTTGGAAAAGTTCGAGCTGGAGTGAAGCCAGAATTGTGAGAGAAAGAAAATCATATTGAAAACAGCAAATTGACATGAAATTGAACGCGAGGTAAGGAGCAGTCCCTGGAAACATTTAAACATCAAACAGCTCGAGTCTGGAGTACAAGATTTAGTATTCGCAGTATAGGTGATTTATTTTGAGGCATAATAAACACTTCAGCACCGAAAAGACATGAATTTTATTTGAATGATTAAATAACGCATAATTATGGAAGTAGTAGTACCACCAGCTTGGTCGACTGGTGAGCGAACTCGCTTGCGATGCGAGAAGACCCGGGTTCGAGGTCCGCTGTCGCGGTGGTCAGTTTGTGTATGACCATCGCTTGTCCAGAATTACGGCATGGGACGTGGCTACCAACCCAAGAATGGGCCAAAAGGCTCGTTTCTATCGCCTTATTCCATTCTATTTTAGTGCTTATGGATGGAGAACATTTTTCAGAATCAATAGAATAGTTCAAGGTAAAATAGTTAACGTAGCCTGGCACAGGAGTTTCTGAGCCAGTGAGTCGTACTTGTGTACGCCTTCACGAGAAATCTTCGTACAACTGAAACTTTCTTCTTAACATGACTGAAATATGCAAAAAAGGCGTATAAAGAATTTAGTAAACTTACCAAACCTTTCTGTCAAGCGAACAAACATTTATTTTTTCATTTTTTAGTCCGCTGATTCTATTGAGCCTTTTGTACTCGAATGTTTCGCTGTATGACCTTCATGTATAAGCGCAGCATGCACGAATGACTGGTCGTTTGTGCGTGATTTATATGATGACTCAGGCAGCACAGGTAGAGTTCTGTAACATGATGGGCAGTAGGAAATTTTTTTATTCGGCGTGGAAAAGTATTATTATTATTATTTTTTTCATTCAAGATAAATACTAAATTACGTTCGGGAATTTAGTCACTGTTAATGGTCAAAATTCCTTCTTTCAATTGCTCAAAGTAAAAACAAACCTTTTATTATTAAACGAGATCTAAAGCATTGACTCATTTCAAGAGTGTTCCTTGTAGCTTACTTGAATTAAGTCGTCGAGTTACTGAAAAATTGTATGAACAAGCTTGACAGAGACCGTGTTCTTCAGCATTGAACAACACAATAACAACATTACTTGATTTTCAAGGGTGTAATGTCCCAGTAAAAGTGGAGGTCTGTGGCTTGATTCCTGCACCATGTAGAAATATAGGCCAATACACTACACACCAATGCACTAAATTTATTGCTGAAAATGCTGGAAAACTGTGGGAATTGCAAGTTGAAAACTACCCATGAGAAAATCACTGTGTCAATTCTGCCGTACAGTGGTGGCTTCGAGTTACTTGATACCTGAGAATGATCCTCATGAACACATGATATCTGTGACTCAAATAATTTAGCGCTTCTGTTGTAGTAATCGAAAGATTAGTTTGACTCGTACCATTGAGTTCAGCGGTGGTCAAGATCTGCCGTGCTACTCAATACTTGGCTGGAACTGAGCTAAGGTTCAGAAGTCTAAGTTGCCGGTTCTCTTGAATCACTCTCATTGAAAAGCTTGCCAATAATAATGAACTTCTATAAAAAACGTTAATTCGTCCATGAATGTTTAGATTTAATAAATCTCCAGCGACAACACATCCTATTTCAATTTGTATTTCTCTATTATGGAAATGCTTCTCTTTCCCTAAAGAAAAACAGCTTATGTTATGGTTAGCGTTTTCTTCAGAAAAAACTATTAATCATGGAAAGTGTATGTGAATAATATGCAGCAGTGGATGCACCAATCAGCGTTTGTGAGCGATGTGTGCTACAAGAATTTAAGACTTAACACTGGTGACTGAATGATACGAGATATTCATTTGTTGATTTTTAATTTTGATTGTTTCGTGGCTGTCTGTTGCATTTATCTGATAGCTCGTCAGTTATAATCTTGCGTTGCTTATGTTATGGACGAGCTAATCTTGTAACTGCTTCAGCACACACGTAATGGCTGCCCTCCACACTTGAATTTGATGACTCAATCGACCAGTGTAGTCAGTCCTAGTGCCTAGGTTCGTCTGCTTCTATGTTGCAATATTTATCTTTCTATCTCAAGTTCCAGGTGTTCGAGAGATAAGCATCGAGGGATTTCTCAGAATTGGAAAAACATGTTTTGAAAATGAATAAACTATTTCTTACTCAAGATTTATTCAAGAGTATAACTGTTGTTTTTGAAAACACGACATAAGCCACTACTGAGCGTATTGTACATTTTTATTATATTTATAAATCCTTTCTTATACTAGGGACGAAATGTAAGTTTGTCTGAACTTTCAGGCAATCATGATAGTGTTTTTCAGCCAAAAGGTTAGAAATTTATACTTCTTTTATACGTGTATCCATTTTCGTACTCGATAGTTTGTTTATTCAGACGACTCTATTTCTTAGTGTTGAAATCATACAGCACAGAATTTGCTACCTTGTTTAGTTTGCATCTTGGTAATCACGTGGCGACGTGTGTTGCTGGGTGTACGAGGCTCGCGTGGTCGCAAATTTGTGTAGTCGAGTCGTGGCTTCAGTTCGCGTGGCCGATTTGTGTGGCGAGATGAGACTTGTGTGGCGAGATGAGACTTGTGTGGCGAGATGAGACTTGTGTGGCGAGATGAGACTTGTGTAGCGAGAAGAGACTTGTGTGGCGAGAAGAG
>VCRD01000030.1:647588-669210 GCA_006783055.1 Trinorchestia longiramus
AAGGAAGCTGGCTGGTACACAGAGCAGCTGCTCCAAGGAAGCTGGCTGGTACACAGAGCAGCTGCTCCAAGGAAGTTGGCTGGTAGACACAACAGCTGCTCCAAGGAAGCTGGCTGGTAGACACAACAGCTGCTCCAAGGAAGTTGGCTGGTACACAGAGCAGATGCTCCAAGGAAGTTGGCTGGTAGACACAACAGCTGCTCCAAGGAAGCTGGCTGGTACACAGAGCAGCTGCTCCAAGGAAGCTGGCTGGTACACAGAGCAGCTGCTCCAAGGAAGTTGGCTGGTAGACACAACAGCTGCTCCAAGGAAGCTGGCTGGTACACAGAGCAGCTGCTCCAAGGAAGTTGGCTGGTAGACACAACAGCTGCTCCAAGGAAGCTGGCTGGTACACAGAGTAGCTGCTCCAAGGAAGTTGGCTGGTAGACACAACAGCTGCTCCAAGGAAGACTACAGAGCAACTGCTCAATAGAAATACTAATAGACAGTGTCAGCTCTAATAGAATGGCAAAATTGTATTGTAGAGCTGTGCTCTAAGTACAATAGTGGTACTATAAAATTGTCGCTTAAATTACAGTTTTCTAGCGCGAATTCTTGAGAGCTGAACACTTGGCAGTGAGGATTGGTAGAAGTCGATCCTTTGATGATAAATAGAAGCTGGACGCCTGAGCGTGCGAGTAGTTCAGGGTGAAGCAGAGGAACACATTAGTGGGGAGAGGGGACGTTTTTTCTCGTTAAATTATCAGTTTCAGTACTCAATTGGGGCTCGATAGTTGTGAATGGCAACGGAATATACTGTACTTCATATCACTGAAGGAAAATCCGCTCGCTTCGTAAAGAATTGTTTTTGGATGCAATCAGCACTCGCAACCAACTGATACTAAACTTTGGAAGCACGTACTCTGTGTCCGTGGTTTTTGTCTCCGTGTTGTCGTAAAACGTCCTAATTGCAGGCGATTGTCACTTCCAAAGCATTACATATCGAAAAGATATAACTTGAGCCTGCCCTATAAAATGTTTTATTTGTGAGTGGTAAAACGGCCTTAAGATATTAATTCTGAAAAGGAACACTTCGCGTGTGGATGTCGGACAAAATGTTTCAGTTGCAACTGACATTGTATCTTGCAAACTGACAAGTTAATGAACTACCACGGCTCTTTGTTCGTGCACAAGTTCAGTTATTCAAAAGAGAGCGACGCTCGTCTCGCAGGAATTACGGAACTGCGTGTGTAAACAGAGTTCTGTTTTGAGTGCGCGGATGAATTACGCGCTCTATTTTCAGAGTGTTATTTTGTGTTTCTAAGATGCTACAAAGTAAGTCGTAATGGATGTTATGTCGGAAATTTTTTCATGTTAACATACTTAGCTTTAGTTATTTAAGTACAGTAGAATTCCTTTAAACTGGCACTTGCTGGCCAAGCTTTATATATTTATTCATTGTTTTTTTTCTTCTTTAACTGCTTCAAGCAATTGATATTGTTTTCCTTTTATGTCTAGCGTGTCTATGAATTGTTTGTGGTTACTTGGGTGATATTAACCGGCAACTGCCAAGTCCCATGGGTGCCGGGTAAAAAGACTTCTACTGTATTGGTATTAAGTTTTTGTCCAGTAGAACACTGAATGAATTACCATCTCGAATGAGGCTCATTCGTTTAATGTGGCAGAAACGTGAATAGCCTTCCATATATGACGTTACATTGTCTTCTGTGCTCATTACTTTGCATGAAATGGGTAAATGATGACAAAGTGAGCAGTTTATTTCAATTTTGGAGTGATGAAAGTAAAAAATAATTGATTCTTCGGTTATCTGTTTTTCTATTTATGTTTTCCACCTTCTGCTTTTTCAACTGAAATGACTGTTACGTAAAAGTATTTCTGTTCGTAAAATAACTAGTGCTTGTGTCGCTGAAGCAGTTATTCATTTTTTGCTCAATGTCCTACTGATGAAGTCTACAACCATGCAGACAGTGGCCGGACTCGTGTAGGACTTTGAAACTAATTAGCTGCACAAAAGCGTCTCTACAAAATCAAAGGCATAAAACGCGTCAAGACCTAATGCTTCTATGTAATTAACAGCAGGATTTGTGTCATGAGTTTTCCGAGAAAAGGTATTTGGAAAGCTTCATCTAGGAGTTTCATTTTGTGGTTTTTTGTATAGGGCTTGCCTCCTGATATTAAAGAAATTGTATTAATAATATTATTGACATT
This sequence comes from Trinorchestia longiramus, assembly GCA_006783055.1. Lineage (NCBI taxonomy): Eukaryota > Metazoa > Arthropoda > Malacostraca > Amphipoda > Talitridae > Trinorchestia > Trinorchestia longiramus. The sequence continues at coordinate 649,797 of VCRD01000030.1, forward strand.
TACTGTTATTACTGTTATTAATACTGTTACATCTGAAGTCATTATGATTGGTTGTTATTATGCTTTTATTACTATTATAATATTTTTTGGATTATGTCATCGCACACTGGAGAAAATTTGAAAAAAACCTTGCTTAGTCAAACCACGCTTCACTTAGTGTTCGTGAAGTTGGGGCTGTGTTGTAAGCAGGACACTACGATCCTATTTAATACCGGTACCTGCATCAACACCTAGTTTCAGAACCATGAACCTTAACTTGAATAACTATTATCTAATTGTGATAATACGACGCGAACTTGATGCGACTTTTGACTGCGCTTAGTTGAACTTCGTAATCAGCAGGCTAGTAACGATATCATCCAGACACAGTTGCCCACCTCATCCAGACGCAGTTGCCCACCTCATCCAGACGCAGTTGCCCACCTCATCCAGACGCAGTTGCCCACCTCATCCAGACGCAGTTGCCCACCTCATCCAGACGCAGTTGCTCACCTCATCCAGACGCAGTTGCCCACCAGCTTCTCTACGAAGTATTTTTCGACTGTGAAACTCCTGTTGTTCTGGCTAGAAAACTTAATTGATTCTGTACAACTTCAGAAAATTAGAGGTCAGACTGACATTTTTCAATCGCATGAATAATGACTAAATGAGTATATGAGCCATCTTAATAGTGAATGCAAATTGAGTTTAAGTAAATTATCAATGGATATTTAATCTTCTAACAGTTGACTTATGTCGATTAACTTATGAACTATTCATTGACGTTCTCTATGAATGACACTTGATCGTGTATCAAACTTGATAAGAAATTTAAACTGCTCGTAGCTAATATTTGAGTCCTTTCAGTCGTAGTTATATTAATACATTTATCGTAGAAAAATGAAAATAGTTAAATACATAATTTGCAGGATCAAACATCATGCAGCTGTAAAAATTAACGGACGAGAAGGAAAAGTACTGCTGAATTTTTCCCCTAGAACAGGGGTCACCAAACTACGGCCCGCGGGCCGAATCCGGCCCGCGACGTCAGTTCACCAGGCTCGTTGACGTTGAACTGACGTCTTTTTTTTAACTTAGTTTTTCGTCTTTTTTCCCAGAGCTTTCGTTTTGGCTTGCAAGTATTGAACAGAATGATTATGCGGCCCGCGCTCGTCATTCTTTCAGTTATCCGGCCCACTGTGAAAAAAGTTTGGTGACCCCTGCCCTAGAATGTCCTCATTAGTAAATCCTAGTATCACGTCCGACAGCATTGGAGTAAAAGTAGATCGAGACTACTCAAATTGGATAGTATTTTCATAAATTTGTTTTGACGCGATGTTGTTTATGTTGTGATGCACAGCTGACGACTCTATCCTGACAAGTCGTGGGCAAATGTGGTCTAGATGAGGTGCTGTCATTACTGCGTTCACCTGTGCCGTCATTACTGCGTTCACCTGTGCCGTCATTACTGCGTTCACCTGTGCCGTCATTACTGCGTTCACCTGTGCCGTCATTACTGCGTTCACCTGTGCCGTCATTACTGCGTTCACCTGTGCCGTCATTACTGCGTTCACTTGCATCTCGAGTCTTCATTCGAAATTTGCTGCATTTTACGCGCTGCTTTCTGGAAGGACCTTCACCGAGCTTGTGTAGCGAGTTCTCCTCGTGTCAACGATTGAGAAAACAACATGACGGTGGTTCTCTGCTATATGCACCAATGCGCTAGTCAAGTCTCGCTTGCATGTTCCTTACTGAACTGTCAAGAGGACACATGCAGCACATGTTCACTGAATAACATTCCAGAAAGCAACACAACACATTTTGATCTGAGATACAAGATATAGATGACTGTAAATAACTTATTAATGAAACAAAGTTGGTGCCCGTGCATGACTTTTATCCTGATTAACCCTGAAAGCAGCGATACGGATTACAGTTTTTACTTTTTCATTTTTATTTTGTGTATTGTCCTTACATGTGTACTCGATCTTTGTTGATAGCAGACAGACATATTTCGTGCTTTGTTCATGTTGAGTGGTGGCTGGCATAGCTACCAACAAGAATTAAAAATAAATTTTATTATAAACTTTCCAGTTTTCTACTCGTCTTTTCAATTATGTATTTTAAACTTTATTTTAGCTATGATATGTTTACCATGCCCCCATGATGGTTGAGATTAGGTTTCATTGAAGCAATGGCAAGTTCACTCGTATTCATTGTAAAGAACTGTTTATTATACTGTATAGCTGCAGGCATGTTTTATGAATGATGAATATACATTTATGTACTCACGGGTGTGCCTCCTACCTGTGATATGTTGCTCGTAAGTTGGCTCTGTAGAGCTGCTGTCATTAGGAGCAAGGCTTTCAAATTTCCCTTGAAACAAAGGAGAGCCGTCGACCTCTTTGTTTTTGTACAATGTTTGCGTTGCTTAATAATGACAGCTACATTTATGCATGAGTCTAGCTGAGGATGCTTGTTCCGACCGTATAGCTTTTTTTCTAGATGATCTTAAAACAAGAAGCGGCGGTTCGATGTGTTGCGTTATTAATGGATTGTGCGCACGTTAAGCTAAACGTCTCTCTTCTTGATGCCGATTTATTCGGTCAAAATGATCTGTAGAGGTCAATATGAATGCAGAACGGAAACAGACTGGGAACACACTGATAGTCATAATAGTAGGTCAACAGGAACTTATTAAAAAATGCTGCTCAACAGAAAGCTTAGTAAATTCCTTGTTACTGCCTGACCAAGATTGGTTCTGTTAAGCTGCTCATGCGGACAAACTACCAAGTGCAATGCCGGAAAATGACCAGTACAAACCGACACTTACAGTACACTGAAGTCATGAAAGTCTTCCTCTGTTGACCCATAAAAAATAATTTGAACTATGCTCATGAAGCAGAGGGCAGCCGGGCTACACTATTGCAGAATAGAATTTGAAGTAACGGTAAGGAAAGTAGGATGTCCATACGAAAAGTTTACTAATCGTGTTGAAATTCTTAGCGAATTGAGTGCTTTAATTTTAAATAAAAATTAGGCACTAGAGTCGTTTGTTTTGTGTTTATTGCGGATTTATTGACTATATCGTGTGATAGTACGGGCCAAGTTTCTATTTTGATCTGATATTCAACCGCGTGTGCTGGCAACCCTCAGAGGGGCATGACGCTGGCGCTTCATTTTCATCCCATTTCTTTTTTATTTGATGTTAATGTACTCATTTTTTGCCGCTTTCATATGTGTCTGCATTTTTATTTTTTATTTTTCATCAGTGAAATTATATCATGAAAATACCTTTCTTGACGGAGACATGTATATGCGTTTAAGCCCTAAAAAGTCACATTCGACGAGAACGTGTACACTAGTTCTTGTCGGTTGTGGGATGGAAGAATATTTACTAGTACTGCAAGCTCTGTATCTTGTGGCTCCACAGCTCCAAGCTTCATGTGTACGCTTGCTTCCCTCGCTTTACGACGAGGAGCTCTGGATTAAGGTGTGGAATTAAAGTGAAAGCCTCGTAATCAAATCGAAACTAGAGGTTTGACCAGCAATGAACATTAACTTCAAAGAAATTGTTTTAAAGGTACACGTGTATATATTGATGTGTGTCTCTAGAATATCGAAATATTTGCAATTTTACTTCACACTTTAATCATTTTGTGTTGTGCATTCATTTTAAAATTCTTTACTGGTTATCACTCATTGCTGATTTGTTTTTGCATTCATAAATAAATGGAAACACGTCATGATGATCTGATTATGATTGTGTTCCTTTATTATCAGTTGCTAGTATTTCGCTAGCTTGATCTCATTACAATATTATTTCAAGGAACTCATTCACTGAAAACATTTTTGAGGAGAGCTCAGCGAGACTAATGAGACGCGTTCTTTTTTTAAACTTGAAATGGCGCGTCCTCGCCTGTTTTTGTCATTTATTTCGCGCTGATCATCAGTCACAGCTTTGCAAAAATAAAAACAGCGCATGTCTTTTGTTGTCAATAAATTGGTCCTCTAGTAAATTTCAATTCCTTTAATAAAAATGCTCAACTTGTGGAGTGAAATCTGTATATTTTCGAATTGATCAGGAGGAACGGCTGAATGCATGGATCTGTAAATACGCAACACCTCGCTAAAAATGCATGCTCAATTTTTATGGGTCAAGGTGAAGTTCACACGAACTAATTTGGGCATGAATTTTATGTCTTTTTTACGTCTTTGCTCAATCGACGAGTGGACTTGGGCATTTTGACTGGAGACAGGGACTACAGCACGTCCTCTTTGGTACGGCCACACGGCGACCCAGTCTGCTAAGAACTGCGTTGAAATGCAGTCATCTGCTTTGATTTGGGTTCACGAGCACTGCTACGATGTCATTGATACTGACAGCGCTGATGCTAAAAGCAGATCATAGCATTGAAACCAAGAATACAAACGCTGATAGCGTCGATAACACTACTAAAAATATTATACATACACAACTTTATGTTCCAACTCAAACTTCAAAGATGTAGGACGTAGTTAGGATACAATGTTGATATCTAATGCTAGAAAGTATAAAATTAGTTTCTCAAGGCAAACGTGATGCAGATTTGATACATTTTAGAACTACGAAACGTATTTTATTGATTAGATAGACCTTATTATCAATACTCAAAACTTGGTACAACCGCACGTGAAAAAGTTCGTCTGTTTTTAATAAATTTATTTCATTTGCCAGTCGATGTATCGTTTCCAAAGGAGTTTCCATGTTAAAGGGGAGAAAACTGAAAACGAGAAAAAGTATTCGATAACAATGCAGCCTCTTAGATCACGCTACAAAGCTTTTATGCGCGCATACCCGTTTCATTGTAAAAACAATACTTTGTCTGAGATAAACATTTCTTTGAATGGCTTGTTTGAAATTAATTTCGCCGATCAAATTCAGCAGTGAAATGAACAGTAAATATATTTATAAACAAATAAATGATAAAATAAATATACGACGGGTTCAATTTTGCAGTATAGTTGGCGACCACAGCTCTCCAACAGGGATGGCTGCTTGCCCCGGCGTAAGATATCACTGTAATACAGAAGCCACTAGTGTTACCTTGTTATCCTGTAACGTCCATGGTGCCTGCCGCTGACTGATGCAGATGTTCCCACCGATGAGACTGAGGCACAAACATTGAGTCTGGCGTGTGTGGTCGTCCTTGTGAGGAGATATCGATCAGCATCCCAGCTTCTTTGATTGTTCTTTTCAATCCGTTGTATAATATTCAATTACTGTAACCTCAGCATTCATAACTGTTATTACGAGTAGGTCCTCTAAAATGAGAGTGGGTGAGAATTATCCTATTTTATCTCGTTGAACCTTTATGGATGATGGATATTACCCTGTCTAGTTAGTATCCACTCTTAGTTCACTCTATCTATTCTCAAACATTTAATTGACGTCAGAGCTTTGGAATTAATTTAAGCATGATTTGTTTGAAGTGGTTAGCGTCATATTTTATGAACTGATGTAACACATGGGCTGTGCTTCATCGGAATGGAGGCTTCTTCGTTTTCGTCTTCAATTTTTTCCCCGTGAGAAATACTGTGCTGTACATTATTACTCATATTATTATTATTATTATTATTATTATTATTATTATTATTATTATTATTATTATTATTATTATTATTATTATCAAACTCTGTATTAAAAATTCATTGTATATAAACTTTACAACAGAGTGGTTTACTGGCTATGTTTAGTGGCGTTATAGGATTTTAAGTAATGCATTAGGAAATCACGCATGCAGCCTCAGAGGCTACGCAGAAAATTATTAAATATTTATTTAAAGGAAGATCTGTGTGGAGAAATTAACTATTCACGACAGTGGATGGATATTTTTTCGATTACAGCTACAGCTTTTCATGGCTTTATGCTTGTTTTAGCTTTTATAGGTCAAATGCTGAGAAATTGCGTATAAGAGCTGGGTACTAATTTTAGAGAATATATACTTACATCTCGAAAAAGTTCTTAATTCATGATAATATTTCGCTTGAAAAGATTGAAGGATTTATTTATTCCCCTGAGATACGTTTGTTGCTTTTATTTAATTCATGACCGTCACAATTGTTCATTTGAGATGCGAGAATATGGTTGATAAATGTTTAGTTTTCAGCTTTGAAAGTTAGGTAGGCTATTGACCTTAAAATTTCTCTATATGTTTAAAATGAGATAAAAAACTAGATGCATTTGCCTGCCGAAAAGTCTTTGTCGTATGGGTGGAGATGAATTATGAAAAATTATTAAAATTGCATCATTTGCGGTGTCCATATATATTTATCAGTGTCGGTATTTGTCATCAAGTGTTGCTCGTTAGCGCATTCACATTGTTGTGTATGAAATTCTTGTACTTTTCATAGAAACTTGTTTTCATTAAATCTAAAAAAAAATGTCATGTATTATATTATCATCATTTAAAATAGTTTCCATGATCGGTGTGACGATCGCTTACCGGGAGACAGAATCTCGCATGCGCGGGTTGCTGGGCGGCTGTAAACTGGCGGCTGCGATGCAATCACGGCTCTGCTCACTGAATAATTATAACAGATTTTTGTTCGCAGTGTCGTTGCAGATGTTAGTATTGTAATTTTGAAATTATAATCAACAAAGTGTAGTATTTGCGCATAAAAATATTCACTGCTGTGGTTTTGTACTCTTACTACTAGAGAATGGATAGTTACATGCTACTAATTTATGTAAAACGACTGTATCTAAACTTAGTGCTATGAAGGTGCCTCTAGGGTCAGTGTGAGGGGAAGCTTGGCGGATGTGCTGCAAATGGACTGTGAGGTGGATGGACGTGAATAATTCCTTGTCAGACAGAATGAACAGTTACCTAACGTCCGGAGGTGGTTCTTATTCCGAGAAACATTTTAATTACAGTACATCTAAACGTGAAAACGTTACGTGAAAGATATGTCTAATTAATACTGTACCTTAGAATTCGGAGCGTTATTTGCAAAAACCCGACTCAAGTTGCCAGGGTATTTACTTTTTCAGAGTTCAAAAGGATTTATCGTCATTTCACTGTCATGGCAAGATCTTGATCAAATTGAATAGTTTTAACTTTTCTTCGTTGTCAAGTTTCGGCTATTTGATCATTCATCCCTTCCTCTCCTGACTTGCATCTTGTCGTCTTGACCTTTTTGTCGTAGTTTAGCCTTCTTTGAGTTCGTATTTTACTCAACTGTTCAGTGCTAACCAAGCTCGGAAGAATTCACTTTCTCTTTGTATAAACTTGTGAATTGTATCAGCAGGTTTCCACGAGTTTCATTCGCTCATGATGGTATCTATCTTTCAACTCCTAAGTAGTTTTAAACGAATCTGTATCTGTGCTCCGTGTAGCTGTGTATCGCTTTATTGTCGAATTCATTTCCTGAACGTTGCGTGTGCTGGCAGTTTTTTATCGTGGAGAATATGGCTGAAATATGGACGCAAGCACATCTATGGAATGCAATACAGCCGGCAGTGCCTCTCTCGTGCTCCATGTTGCATGACCACACCTACATAGGCCAATTGTGCTCACCGATTTGTTTTTTTACCTTACTGCACACTCTGTCTTGACGGATCCTACGAGGACACGAAGGTATGTCTTTGTATGCCAGGCATGTTTTTTGCTTGAAAACAAATAAATCAATCGATTTTCATTACCGTGCGTCAACGCGGTTAAGCTTCTACGCAATGAATAAATAAGAACAAATATGTGTGAGTGACTCTAACATGCTTTTTATTGGTGGAATGGAGCTAGGTTGAAATAAACATTAGGTTTCAGGTCTTTTTCGCCCTTGCTCATTATTCTTTGCTAACTAAATCTTCATTTTTTCCTCATACTAAGGAACATGCTTTATTCTCATGTTACCTGCATGTTCGTCGTTTCTCTGCCGCTGCTATTTTTCCCTTAGTTTGCCCACGGGAGGCATCGGACAAACGCTTTATTTGTCTTATCAGACCTTACATGTCCCGTGATCTGTGTGTTGAGGGTTGCACTCCGAGAAATAGGCAATCAAACGACTCCTCCAAATCCCCTTCCTTCTCTTACTTGCTTCATAACTAGTTTGCATAATGCAGATATTTAATGAGGGAAAACTTGCATGCGCTTTGACCTTAGCAACACGTGCCATAACATGTTAGCACTTTCGAGCCTAAATTATTTCCGCTGCGTCTTTATTTTGACCCCCTAATTTATGATTCTATTTGATTACGACAGTTTTTAAAACTATTCTGATTCCCTTCATGATGTTTGTTTCATCTTACTAACGTGTAAGAGTAAATGCTAATGCACATGCACTTTTTCCCGTTTTCATCCGTTTTTTCATGTATTGCTTGTTTTTTGTATTACCTGTTTTGGGTCGTTCCTCATCAAATTATAATTTATCCTAATACTGTTTTTGTGGACCCTGATTGAAGACTGTAAGCACTGATAATAATGCAAGGATTTTTCTGAATTGCTGCTGCGAAGTTTCTTATCTTTTATAATTGTTTTCTCTTGCGATTTGCTTAGCTGAATTTGTTACTGATCATCGAGCGTCTTTTTTATTCTTGTCTTGGAGTCGCACTCAACTCTACACTTTTGACTGCAGAAACATTAAATGCTTGAAAAAGTCACTCAAACGAGCTATTATCAGAATTTATACATCAATTCATTACGGGTTCTACCAAGAATCTTGTTTTTAGGATTTAACTTCAGTTAATGTGGTCCCTGTGACTTTGTGTCTGCGCAAAATCTTTTATTACTTGACTTCTGTTCTATTGATTTATCTATAGGGGATGATTTAGCGTGAAAATTACAGTTTCAGTCCTCATTTACATTTCTGCTATAATAATTTCATAGCCCAAATTAGCCGTTTTCAAATAGCAATACACGCTGTGGGAACGTGACTTTGCTACACATGTGCGTAATATACTCGTGTATCATCTGGTCTTCCTGAACATGGGCTGTCGTTCCAACCTTGTACAACATTGAAAGAATGAAAACATTTGCACATCTGTGGTCTCATAACTTTTTCTCTTAGAACTTTTTTGTAATCCAGTTACAAAAAATTAAATAAATAAATAAATAAATAAATCTCGTAATCGACTCAAATGGATTCACTAGGCGAAGTTTCATTCATACCCTTCGTAATTTTGGAACCTGACTTTATGATGCATATTCTGTAGAGATTCATGGTATGAACATCCTAATCGTCTGTTTTGCACTGATTACGACTGTTATTCTAACTCCACGTGATGATGTTCAAGTAAATATTTTATTATAAAACACTGCACTGAGCGCGCAGTAAAGTGTCCGCTATTTCGGGTGTGTTAACGCTGTGTTTGTGCGTTGCATTTGAGACGAGAGGAAAAAGATTTGTGTGCACTCGTGTAGGGTCAAAATGAGGTGACTGTGTTTCAAATTTTTCCAAGTTTTTAGAATGCTGTAGCTTCCTGTTGTGGATGAACTGTTATAAATGCAACACTGTGAATGATATTCCTGTATATGTACTGTGGTTGACGAATATCGATGGGGGAATTCCGTGATCTTGCATCGTGGGATCACAAATGCCATCGACTGTAAAATTGTATTCATGTTATGTTACCTCTAGTGGGACAATTTTTGAGACTAAAGTAATTATTTTGGTTACGCAAATAATTTCATATGAGTTGTAAGAGCGTTACGGTCATCCTATTGTTTAAACTACGAGATTGATTTTCAAGCACAAGTGATATGAACCAATGTGTGGCACAAGAGTGCACAGTTAAAAGCAGAATCACTGTACAAAGCCCTAGGGGTGATTTTTGATGATGGATATTATAAAGTAATGACCATGAGAACAGTACGAAAAGTTATCAACTTTATTCTAGAAATGTTTTAGTTCATTTCTTAATAGGTTTTAGAAAATGTTCAAACACAGCATTTGAAAGAAATAGATAATGAATACCTGAAAAATCCCAAAAAATATGCATGCCGATTTACTATTTCAATAAGATAAATATTCACATCAAGGAAATCATCGTGATCGATGTTTACCTGGTGTCCTTGTGTATCGTGGTTGGTGTGTGTGTGTGCCGGAAGACGTCAAGCAAGCAACCACACAGTCACCCTCAGTCTTGCCTAGTTCTATGTAGGGCACTGAAGCATGCCTTCAGAACGAGTGAGACTGCGTGCAAAAAATATTATTATAGTGGGTAGAATAAGGGTAAATCTTTCAAGTGTATAATAATTCAAAGTATGACGATCATATTATCAGCTGAATTTAAAATTGTTTCGTTCCTCTGAAATATCACCTGCATCGATTTATTTTATTGAAAGTATTTCAATCGTGATCCAGAATGAAAGCTTCTTTGTTATTTTGGCGTGAAGATTTTAGGACGGGATAAACTGGTTTTGCACTTAAAGGTTAGAATACAAATAAAGTTTCAAGTGTAAGCATAAGGGAAATGGCCAGAGCTCTTCTTAGGACCCCTTCACATTTTCTAGGCCAAGATTTCTATCTTAACCCTTTCGGTACTGACGGCATCTCTGGTAGCCGCAGTCATTTTTCGCCTATTAAGATGCAGAGCAACACGTGTGTCTGTGCAAACGCTGGTAGTGCAGTGCAAGCTACAGTTTGATCAGGGCAATGCAGTGACCGTAAAACATCACAAAGCATCTTTTTTTAAATTTGATGTTAAATATGTTGAAAAAGGTTTTGATATTTGCATCATGGTACCGAAAGGATTAATAAATGTACGTGAACTTGTTCTTGTTTTTAACTTGTCACACTTTTTCCATTGCTGATTACTTTATTTTAGACGTGTTGCAGTTCATTTTCATGTATGGGAACTTTATGATTTGAAAACATATGTTTCAAGTTTCTTTTGGGAGAAGTGAGTGTGATTCAAATTACCCTCGTTTGAATTTATACATCCGTAATGCATGTAGGTTTATTTTTATTTACCACTTGTAAAATTCCTGCCACTTCAATTTCGGTGACTTCTATTGAAGTAATTCGAATTTCTGTGGGCCAAATATATGTCCTTTTACCATTTTTGAATTCTTTTTCTTAAGTAGGAATACCATACATCATTCAGATTATCCTAAATTTTCTCGGTTGTTTTCTAAATGGAAATTAAGCAACTTGGCTGTCTGTTCTTTCACCACCTGCCATATAACTTTTTTCGTCAAGTATTGTACGGGCTGGTTCCCTTCCATGCGATACCTAAGTAGGATATTTTTGTACTGGCGGACGTATTTATTAACACATTGAGGAACACTTCGAATTGTGTTGTATTCGTTGTATAAGGAATCCAGAGTCACCGTTTTTCGCAGTAACAATTATAAGATGTAACCACTGTAGATCTGTTTTTGGCTTTGAAATTTCAGTAGGGTTATATTGTATTTTCTTTTTAGAATTCTAGTTCTAAAAGTTGACCTGCAGCCAGTTTTGTTTGTTGGAACCCTACTTAATCAGCACTTCCCATTGTAGTAAAATCTAATCCTCATTGAATGATCTATATTATTTTCGTTTACGCCTTCGAATTCCTTTTCAACCAGATTAATAAGCCCCGTTTTTATTAACTTGAAGCTTGGTGTGAATATTTTCTCTGATCAGTGTAATTCTCTTCAGATAGTTCAAACTAAATCAATATGATTCAGAACACATCATAGAGAAGGCCTGTGCGTAATGAGCATTATTACATTACAGTATTGTGTGTTAAATGTGTGCATGATATGTGTACATGCCTGATGTACGTGATGAACTCATTGTTAGGACTGCGCAGCCTTGGTTGTTTTGGATAACTGCTTGTGGTCTCACTCGTCTTGCAATTGTTTGTGTGTTTATTACTCGTATTTGTTTTACTCCAGCAAAATGACGGCTGCCAACACTCGAAAGAATGAACTGGAATTGAACTCTCTGAAATTGGGAGAATGAAATACAAATGTAGTGGAGTAGTGCGTCGCATAGTGCCTTTGTTTTTCCGATATTGCTGGACGAAATTGAAAATGACAACCGAAAAAATACCTCAAACAATTTTTGTGCTGCACAGCTCAAAGTTTTGACAAGTTCTCCAAGAATAGAAGGTGATAACGCTGCCGGGCTTGCAGTGTTCACCTGATCGAAATCAAGCGAAATAATTTTATTCATGTATTTATAAACACCAACCAATAGAACTCGTACGAAAATGTTCATCTCTACTAATTAGTATATTTAGAAAAGAAAGTAAAGTGCGCACTGACGTAACAATACCCCAATAAAATATTACGAAAATAGTTCAAATACATCAATCTATTGGTTTTTCTATACTTCAGTTTACATAACGGAATTAATATTTATGAGACGCGCCCCTTTTTTTTCATTAACGGTAGAAATTTTTTCTTGAACCAAGACTAACCATTAATTTTCTGCCGCATACATTATGGTACCTTTGGAACAAGCCTATTGACAGTGAAAGCATTAATCTTTCAAACTAGCACTCTGTGCATTTGAAATTCAGCATGCCGTAATTATATTATTTGAGGTTATACATATTTTACTTGATTGCAAAGTTGACCCATGATGAACCCTACAACGCTTAGGTTTATATTGTAGCTATTTGTAGGTAACCAAATATAATTTCAACGTAGACTTCAAATAATTGTGAACATTTTCTGCGAATATTTTTATGCGAGTATGTTGGGAACAGAATTTGTGAACATAGTTTGGTTTGATTTACTAGATATTATTTGTTAATGCTCGAAATAAATGTAATGAATACAGGAGTACGAAGCTTTTAAGATCAACTTGCTTTACATCTAGTGCTTTATTTCTAAAAGCCATAAAATAAAAGAGGAAATTAGAGGAACTCTGAAAATAAAATCACACTAATGACGTGGAATAGCTTGCCAATTTTGTGGGCTCCAGTTGCACACACGACTGTCACTAATGATGTGTGTGGGGAGCTGAGTCCATCAGAGTGTATCGGTGGATGTTCGGGGTCGCCGACACTGAATATTTGTTGGTGCCGTGCCAGGCAATACCTGCTGACTCATCACCTCGTATTTTTCCCCGGATGTTTGCACCAGAAACACGTGCTCAGAGCCCAGCTCTAGCTCGAATCTATTCTGAATATAACAAAGACGCAGACACTGGGCGGGTCTTCTTTCATTTAGTAATTGTGCGTATTGCTTTAACTTTTAGGATTTTACTTGAGTTTTTAAAGGATATTGAAAGTAAATATATTGTTTATTTTAACGAAAAAGACAATCAATAGAGAATGCAGATGACATGTCATTTTTGAGTAACTTCTTTTGTATCATTAGTTTTATCGGAGAGCATTCCACTTGGAAATATATCATAAATCATAATATTAGTAGCAGTGCTTAGTTGCAATTATTTAACGCTCGGAAAAAAATGAATTCAGAAGACTAATAATGTAGTAAAGAAGATGAAATTGATAACAGAACAATACATTTGACTGGTGTTGACAAAATATTTTCCTTAAAGTAAATAGTGACGTACATAAGCAGCTGATACATTTCCACTACGGTAAGAAGTTATGTTATGGTAATGCATTAATTGCTATACTACTCTTGATGGATTGCCCTCGCGTAGACAGGTTTTTATTCCCAGGTTTGAAGTCGAGTATCGCGTGGAACGCTGAAACTCTTGTTTATTTCCTTATATTTTGAACATACTAGTAAACTCGTATTTTTCTTTATTGTCCTTAAGGATGTTTTTGTTATATAAACTTTAATACTTTTACAGATGAAAACGATTGAAAATTGTTGTTAATTTCAGTACAATTGTACATCAGCGATGAAAGTAGTAGTAGTATTAGTAGTAGTAGTAGTAGGCTATGATAAGGATTTGTCCTCATTGCATTTTGATGCATGTCTTTGGTTTTTGGAAGGATGGTACAATGCTTGAGTTTGTCTCAAGAGGGTCATTCTTTTGCTGTCAGTCTTTGTGTTGGTACTAGACAACGCAACGCTGCTCTGTGAAGCCCATGGCTGAACAGAACCAACTGTCATGATGATCCAGTCAAGGCTTATAGTTTTAAATTAGATAAGCGTCCCATTCTTCTTTTGTTGCAGGTGACTGATGAGTTCCGTTCCGCAATCACGTCCCATTATCTAGTTCAATAATTGTTCTCTGTATGATGTATTTGCTTCATTACGTTCGTTGAGGTCTATTGTTATGCATTTCGAAAGCTCCAAAATGCGTTTGTGTATGGAATTTAAAATATTCTTATGGATGTTCGCCAAGGGATAAGCTTTATTAAAATTTATTAATTGAGCTCAAAAATGTTTTTGCGCTTCAAAATGTGTTTGTTAGGTTTCTAATTGTGCTTAAATTCCGTAGTGCCTTTGTTTTGTTCCAAAATATGTTTGTTGGGCAACAAATTGCGACTCACGACGTGACGATTTGAAATGGCTAAGAAAATGACGAAATCATTGAAATTGAATCAATTCTTTCATTTTTTGTGTCTTGAAATATATCGTTTCATGATGTGCCGTTAAGGTAAGTTTAAAAATTTTAATCTTAAAATAATCATAGTAATAATATTGAAGGGTGAAACAATGTGTTCCTACCCATTTCCTAATCTGTGAGCACCTGCATTGACACGAGCAATCAGTATGGAATGTTACTCAAACATCACAGGGGGGTCATCATCTAGGATGAATAATTGCATGCGCTTAGATTGTGACTACCAGTGCAGTGTCAGTGAGGCTTTCTCTCTGTGCATTTATATGCATGACGTTGTCAGTCATTGCTGATCAAAGAACCCAATAGTACTCTGTCTAGCTTGTATGAGTTTGTATTGCCTATTCTGCTTTACTATGAATAAATTTTAGTTCTCCACTTGGAACGTAGAGGATGGCCTTACTCCTGCCTTCTGCGTGCTCTGATTTCGTATTCAATTGCTATCGATGTACTTAACACATCACTGCTTGACAAAGAATTCCCGGTGAATTACTCTTGACACATTTTTAAAATATCTCTGCCTGACACAGAACTCATGTCAAATTTAAATGGACGTACTATTTGACACGTGGCGGTTTGGAAACTCCACATCAAGAATATGCGTCTTGCAAAAGAGCCAAACTTCATTGTCAAAAAGAGGGATTCAAACCATCGCGTCTTCACTTGGGAGCACTCATGCTGGAATTCAGTCAGCTAGAATAATCTTGATCTCATTTTTTCGACTGAGGCATCATTTGAATCTTTGTCGCTTATACTGACATATCATATGCGCTCATACAAATTTTAGCTATACCTATACATCTGTTCTTGTCATCACGTCTGAATTTGAGTGCAGAGTTTGAACGAGCGTAGTTTCATATTTTTTCATACATGAATTTGAATACAGAGTTTAAGTTAGCGTAACTCCACCGTATCTTTGACTCGTTAGCAGGCGACGTGTAGACGTGGTGTGTTGGTTGAGACCTCGTCAGCAGCACTACTGTACGCCCCGTCATTGTGTTGTTATCTCTAATGAAGGGAGTTGGACGTCCCTTCGTTTCCAGCCTGACTCTCTTATTAAATTTGTGTCAAGTTCATGTCACGTGACGTAGTTTTGCGTGGCTGCGTTGCTCGAATTCGCGTTTGTGGTTAGTTCAATGAAATTTAATTTCGCCTCTGAAATTTAGCTGTGAATTTCATTCCGATTAACTTATTTTACTTTACGAAATAATTTTTTTAAAACTGCATCGAATTGGTGATTTGCTAAAACTTTGCGTAATTTATTAGTATGAATAAAATTTGCATTATTTGGGATTGATGAGCATTCAATTATTAGTTCTACTTCATAGGAACTAGAATTTTACACTGTAGAAAAGCCTTTTTATTGAATAACAATGATAATTAGTCAACTGGAATTTATTTCTGGAAAACTCGTTTAGAGTTTAATGTTTAGTTGATGGTTAATAAATTGGGCTATAATAGTAAATTATTCTATGACAGTTTTTATAATCACTTTGTGCGGTTTAACTAACGAAGCCCATAGTGTTTCGGTAGAATTTGTTTGATTTTTTTATTATATGATCTCGTGACCAGAAACAAAGGTTGAAAGGGCCTTTCTTATGTTAAATATTCTTCTATTAGTTTGAGCCAATTTATTACCGAAATTATTTTGAAACCCGACGCACCTCGCAAAGTCAAGGGGGCAGAATCACATGGTGGCAGAAAAAAGAGGTACAGGACTTCTTATCGTTACTGTTTTCAATAATTGAAGTGTAAAGGTGTCTAATTTAAAGAATCATTAATCATTTAATGCTGTAATAATCAGTTAACATGAAATTATACTAGAAGGATTTTTTAAACCAGTTTGAGAGCAGCAAGTATGTGCTGATTTCAAAGCTGGAAGGAATGGGCCTGATGAATAATCACTTTCCCTAAAGGATGTCAAGCAGTGAACTCTCTCGCATAACTTTTTCTAAATATTTATTGATTTCAAAGATGAAATACTGTTTAGTCCAGGCCTATAAAGCATAAAATAAGTGCGTAATCTTGAAAAGCGCTGAAGCATTGAAGCCTACGCTGTGTAGAGACTAAGAAGCGACTTGATGTTCAGTGCCTACCAGCGCCTGTTCTTTACCCTCGTGAGAGTTCCAGCTGATATTCACTTTATTTTGTAATCTTATCAATGAAATAATCTGAACATCTTTCTAAACAAAAAACTTTACCTGCGCAATCTTTGCATCAATCTCAAACTTTACCTGCACAATCACTTTTTTAACCTACATTTTCTAAATCGATTAGTTTTGTATTTGATGAAGGTCTAATTTCAGTTGTTTGAGTGAATTATTATTTTTTCTTTAGTTTTTTCTACTACTATTCATCTAATACCGTATCGTTTTTATTTCCTTTTATTCATTTTCTATACCCTTAGTCTTTTTGTTTGTACACTCGTGTGCGTGATGCTCTCGTTTGAATGACTTTGAAGTCGATCGTAAGGGAAATAATCCTGATAGCCGGGCCACCTTAGTGCTTACAAGACGCTGGTTGTGTGTTAGTAAATCATGCAACTTGCGTAAGTGCTTATCTTTTATTTTTTCTTCGTTCCTCCAACCGAAAACGATAGTTGACATACAAAGATTTAGATGAATTTGATCTCTAAATGTTAAGTATGAATGAAACTATGATAGGATATAAGAAATAGCCACAACTACGTGCAAAGGAAGGTCTGGCAGGATTCGACAATGTGTTTGGTCGAATCCTGGTCTCAGTCACAAAATATTGTGACTGAGAAGCTACAATGACAAATTAAAAATGCCAGTTTATACTCAAGAAACAAATACAATAGTTGAGTGTTTCAAGTCTTTCGTGTGCACATTTCATTCTAAAAATCATTTTTAGAGTAATTTTTAAATTTTCATCTTATTAATCACGCTTTTATCCTCTACAAGAACATGTTTCACCTGGGTGAATGTAAAATAAAGCTTTCTGCATTATATATTTATCAAAATAACCCGTTGAGTCAAAGCTATAGCTCAAGTTTTAACGCTTTACTATTTTCTTCTAAAGAATATTTACAATTTTTCCATTATGTCTACCAACGGTTAATGATTGCACTGTATTATGTATTGCAGATGTTGTTCATATGGTCATGCATGATCTGCTGATGCTGCACACGCAGATGCCAGGCGCAACACCTGCTGCGACAGGTGTTTCGTGCTCGCTATCAGTTACAAGAACCAATTACCTGGGACCTCTGTGACTACTTTCTCTCTTTGATTAGCTCAGTGTCTCTTCTTTGTTCCTTACGATATTTGTGAGTACTATTGGCCTTGATTTCATGTAACCTGCATACGTTTCGGTTATTCGGTTTAGGTTCGTCTGTATGGAGTTTGGTACAGCAATCCCTAACTCGGCTCTTACACTGCCAATCAAGTTTCCGAATACCTTTTCAACACAATTTTTGCAGGTCCGCTTCAGTAGCCACTGTATGCGTCTGATGTTCATCACCCGGAAGTTGATCGATATTACAAACAAAAAACCTATTATATAAATCTTCTCTCATTGATGCCCCAACTCGTTCACCGATAAACTTCAACTTTTCATTCTACCTTTGTATGCAGAATTTGTCTGCCTTCTCATGCAAATGAAATTAATTGATTGGATAATTTAATACGTGTATATTTAAGTATTATATGATGGTAACTCATCTTATCGTCGATCTGTGGATAATGTATGAATTCATTTTGATAAAGAATCTAATTTCGTTCAGTTTTATTCTGATATGGACTTCATTTATACATAATGATCCTGCACACGGTCCTAAATCATCCATAACAATTGTTGAGGCGTGGAATTTATAACAGGACTTGATGAATTGACTCATCTTTTTTTTAAATGAACGTTGAAGATAAAACTCTTTATATTTTATGCTATTTCATTTGATTTTGTCATGTTGGAAAAAATGTTGTAGCTTCTCTCAGCACTTGTTGAACTTTCACATCACCTCAACATCTTTGCGAAATGTTCACTGCTCGATTTTCGTATCACGAACTCGCTAGTAGGTTTCACGTATTCGTTATCAGGTTTCGCGAGTTTGTTAGCAGTCTGGAGAAAAATGATTTGTAGTTACGCTAGTTCTGCATGTCTTCTGTGTTTTCGCATTATAATTCATAAGCGTTGTTTAACCGTACTTTTGACACGTTCGTGTTGATGCGTACTATTCCAAAACCTTCATCCAGGTATCGTCCTACAACGATGAACTTCGCTTAAATGTCTAGTTTTTGTGAAATATTTGAATGCGCGCGCCGTAGCTTGCAGTAAAATTGCTAGTACATAGCTACTTCAAATTATAAAGAGAGAGAAGTCAACTACTCCGCCAATGAGAGGACCATTGACTCGACACAGAGGCTCTCTGTGCAACAGTTTACCCTCGTTTCTGAGGGCATATCCGCCGCTGCTCTCACCCGTGTTACGCCTGCCGCTCTTCTCCTGCTAATTGAGCTCTTCTTTTATGCAAGGCAGATAATTTTTCTGAATAAGACCGTCATCCACTTGCTATTCTCTCAGTCCATGGATTGATGTACTAACTCTATTTACAAGGATTTTGTTCGTGTTTGTCCATCGTGGTATGTGCTGGCGGAATAGTTCGTCATCTATAAGCTGTGCAATGCATTAGAGTTTAGTGACTCACCGCAGAGCTGCAGTTCATGCTAATGCATACCATTATAGATAAACTTATACGTTAAATTTGCTTGTTAGTTTTGTCGAAGTTGTCAGTGGTTAAAGTGGGAGGTCTGCAGCTGCTGATGATCTATTTATTTATTTATTTATTTATTTATTTTCTTCAACTTTCTCCCTCGTTGAGGGCAAAGGTATGGTATGGCTGAAAATACCTTCAGCCATAATACCTTCAGCCATAATACCTTCAGCCCTAATACCTTCAGCCCTAATACCTTCAGCCCTAATACCTTCAGCCCTAATACCTTCAGCCCTAATGCCTTCA
>VCRD01000030.1:669243-710858 GCA_006783055.1 Trinorchestia longiramus
AATACCTTCAGCCATAATACCTTCAGCTTGAAATATACCTTCGTATATTTCAAATGCAATTATTTTCAATAAAATAAATTCTAATATCTCATTTATATATAATGTAAAGCTGTACACGAGTATTTAGTGTTGAACAAACTGTCTGAGAGTTACAACGCCTCGCAAAACAGTGTAAAGTGGCAGCATTTATGCGTTAATTTAATTTACTATATTTTTACCCTGGATAATGTCCTAACGCTTACACGATTTTCCAAAATATTTCATTATTTCTCAGAATATTGTATATAACCTTTATTTCTTTCTTTCAGTGATTTTATCTACATATGCACGTTAAAATAATAAAGTAATTAGTTAGGCACTTTATTATTTAATAAATAAGTCAGTTAATCAGCATATTGTTCCAACTACTAGAAGCGAATAAAAAACTTGAAAATTCATAGCTCATACTAATGCAATTTTTTGTTCCTATTATTCGGATACCAATATTTTCATATATTTTATAGATATATGAAATAACCCGTATCAATTTTATGTTCAAAAATTAAAATGCTCAATCATATTCCAATTCCAATTACCTTCCCATTCAGGTTCATTTGAAAAGATCTTTCCTGGATTTTGTGTGATTGCCTTTAAAAGTCGACCAGTTTTCCGATGCAGTTACAGAGTGTAGATTCATTCTATTTTCCACGTCAGTGGATGGTGAGACCTTGTCGATTTCTTATGGTTTATTTTTAATTTGAAATTTTAAATTAATGTTGGTTATCTTTGGGATCTTCTCGGACTCCATGGAACGCTATCGTGGTCTTTATTATGCGCATAGACGAGCCAGCGAGACTTTTTGGATCAGGCGCCGCTATCTTGGACTCGGACTCCTATGTTTGCTTTAACAGTTTCTTGATGAAAGAACTTACATCCATCTGACAAAATTCTCCCCGCTCAGCCAATCGTGGTGGATCTGATCCTGATTTGCCTGATGCATGTGGAGTGTCTTACTTCGTACTGCTATTTGTCAAACCTTTCGACTTAAAAAATAAATAAATGAACGATCCTGAAAATTTTTAACCCATGGCTAGTTAATGCGTATTTTAATGGCTTTTCCGATACCCACGATACTTAGTGAAAATCATTCTGCTAGTAAGCAAATGGTCTAAAAATTTGTTCCTCCAAGCCTGTGAACGTTAATTTATGTTATTCACAAGGATGTTCACGCTCTACTGCTTTCGAAGTCATAACAAGGTCCTCTGAAATACTTGTCTGAGAAATTTAATAAAACACCTTGTCGTGTTATAAATGTTTTGCTACACTGGTGTCTGCTTCAGACTCGAAACATCCAAATTCTTTAGAAATTGTAATTGCTAAAAACGAGCTTTTCACTCTTCTCAAGTGTATGGAAAAATGGAAACAATAGTTACTTTATTTAAATGATGAAGTTGATACAGTAGGTATTTGTTCTCTTTTATGTCAGTTTTCCAGTCACAGAACTTCCTCACCGTACGAATGAGTGACGTCCCGAACGACCGTTCGTACCATGAATTTGTTGGTAAAATATTACTTGGTTTATTGTAGACGACTCGTGCATATCTGCAACTCCTAACGACGTTCGTGAGGTAATAGCTGTAAATACAATCAAACTAACAAAATGCTGAAAAAAATCAAAGTTATCTGAAATAATGTTTCATACTGTGTGTCTTGGGGTACAAATAAGTAATGTACGCTACGCCGAGTTGCGTAATAACTAAGCGATTTAAAGAAAGCACCGTTCACTCTGTCTTGGCATCACAATACGCAGTCTGTAGACTCGTTCTTTATTGTCCATGTCCACGACTGCATTCCCATTGTTTCACTTAGATTTAAAATAAATCCCATTTCAACAAATAAATTCCTTCGAAATAAATGCGTTTATTTCCTTAATTTTAAGACGGTGTGGTTAGTTCTTTTAAGCAACTAAAATGTAATGAATAATAAGTTGTTCGAGTAAACAAAATGTTACTTATTTTATGAATAATTCTTCCTCGTATGTTTCATTTCATTTGTGTACATTAGTTCATATTCTGAGCTTGTAGCAAAAAATGTTATTTTGCAGTCGGGAAATACTCGTGTGATCTCAATCTTATTACTCGGCTCCCTGCAAGTTTTTATGAGCACAAATTACCATAATGGCCCAAGAAAAAAAACCTTCGTTTGTTTTAATTTTTGAAACAAAGAATAGTGTACTTTTCGGTCAAGTGATTGTTAATGAAGTCACTTTCAACTCTTGGATATATTTCATGGATTTCGTAGGTTAGAGATTCGAAAAAAATTCGCCGAGTTTCACTAAGAAAAAAAGCTTGAAGAACATTTACGTCAAGTTTCTGAGAAGGAAAGAAGTAGTTCTCGACTTTTGCACCCCGAATTTTAAGCAAGCGAGAGAGGAGAGAAGAGTCGGCAATCAAGTCGTCAATTTTGAGCAAATTGAATGCGGCGTAAAAGCTGCGACGTGAGTGGTGTTGTGGTCGTGGGGATTTGAGCTCTGTAATATCGAGGTGATATTGCCTTCCAGATCTTGGTGGGGATACACGGGCACAATTTTACACAGGATACACGGGCACAATTTTGATCTGAAGATGTTTGTATACAACTGCTCATGAGATCACAGTCATGTTGATATTCCACAATATTTTTAGGTTTTCAAATGCCATATTTCAGTTGTAGTTATTGTGAATTTTTTCTTGGTGTTATGAAATCAGTGACATTCAAGCTGTTGTGGCAGCTGTTGTTTTTGTTTGGTGCTGGATTTGTTTTCCTGTTTTGATGGATGTCTTGCTTCCCTCAATACTGCGTAGCATGGTATCAGCTTTCAGCTTTGATGAGGTACTTGACGCTGTTAGTGGTGTACATACTTTCGGGATTTTTCTCTATGGGTCCTTTTAAGGTTACTTTGTTAGGCGTTATGTGGGCAACGTTTCTGTACCAAGCTTTCAGTGTGGTTACTCTTCAAAAGCAAATGTCTGTGAGGGCATGAGCCATCATGGTCGATCAGTACTTTTATTTATTATTATTGGATTATATTAAAACCATGATATTAAAAGGCATGTTCACTGTCTGGTTTAGCGCATTTTTGTTAATCTAGCATTTTTCATCTTGAGGATAGACCCTAGCTACCCGCTGCAGAGCCAAAACAATTACTGCAGTTCAGCCTATTCTTCATGCACTTTTTTGTGCTTTGCTGGTTTAATTTCTTTTTTTCATTCCCAGTAACGTGACTGGCTCATCGAGCATCCAAAATCCCTATCTGAAATGTTCGATGTGGTTTTTATTCACGTATTGCAATTTGTTTGTGGGTTTTCTGCTTACGATGTTTGTTGCTTCTTATAAAAATACTTAGAACGGATGTTAGCCGGATGCTGGTCATTGTGGAATTACTAGAATTTTCTTCCCATTACATGTTTTCATCTCTACATTGTATTTGACGGCTTATGCCGACCACAGTACTTGACAGTTCAAAATTTAGTTCGTTTTCAGGTTTGTGAAGTATATTATTACCGTTATTCCATAAAAAAAGACTTAGTCGCGTATTACTTTAAGATTAAATACTCTTTATACCTATTGATTTTGTTGCAAACATTGTGTACGATTGTTGCATGTAATGTTGATATTGTCAAGTTTACTTGCTGCTGCTATTTTTGACTATGGAGAAACATTGATTTAATTTTGAAGGTCAAGTTGCACAGATTAAATTAGTGTTAATATTTTTGCCGTTCTTTTATTGCTGTTATTGCTGCTTGAATCACTAGTGGCTGTGCTCAATGGCTTCTCTTGATCAGGATCTGCCTTCTTTAGTATATTTGCCCACGTGATTTTGACTACCTAAGTTGGAACCCTTGTGTTTATTGGCACCTGTCTTGCAGATGTTATCTGTTCAGGATAAAAATGGAATACTTTATGGAGATGTACTTTCAATCGAATTATACGAGAAAAGTTCCCAGTACAATATATTTGTTGCCCGTTTTTCTTTGATATTTTAAAGGTGTTGCAGCAATCAGCTGACGGCTCCATCCGTGTTCTGAGTAAACATCTTCCACGAAAATATTCACCGTTTGAAAGCTGCGGACTTGGTCTGGAACGTTTCTTTGTGAAGGTGTGAAGGAAGAGTCCATGGTTGGGAGATTCAACTCTGGAAGTAGGTAGTTTTAGTTTCAGTCAGCGTTGACATGGTTTTGGTTAGTGGCTGCCTTGTTCGTGGTTGTGGTTGCCTTGTTCGTGGTTGTGGTTGCCTTGGTCTCGCTTGGTGGTGCCTTGTTCTTGGTTAGTGGTTGCCTAGGTCTCGGTTGGTGGTGGTGCAACCATCGAAAAAGCTGACGGTTACCGAAATACTGTAGCAATAGACGGTGATAACTTCGAAGTTGAGCACATGCAGAAAGTCGTCAACAATTTGTAACTACTATTCCACTGTAAAATAATTTGACTAAGATGGCGTTGAAAAAAAGCTGTTACCATTCATCGAATAGTGCCTATACAAAGAAGGTAATTAAACCAATGTGCACTGCCTGACAAAAAAGAATCGTTCAGTGCAATAACTATTAATAAATTATCGGAGCTTGTTTTTGTCGTATTACAGCTTCCATCCGAACTGGCATTGATGCTACGAATTTTTGCGTCTTCTGTAGTTTTAGTTTTGGCTACAACTACACCAGCTGAAGAATCAAATGGTTTAATAACGGAAAGGAGTGAAGCGCGGTGGTCCCTCTCAAGCTCATCACATCAATTCTCAACACGATGTAAATGTGCAGACTGCGTGGGCCACTCAATGGGATGAAATAATTTCTCATGTTCAGAGATCCACTTTTGGACGACGTTAGCTCTGTGGCTGGGAGTGTAGTCGTCTTGAAACGTTCCATCGCCATGAGGAAAATAGAAGTCCACTGAGGGGTAAACTTAGTCATTCAGGATCTGCAAATAGTTACTGGACATCAGTTTGTTGCTGCAGAGGGTGATTGATATGTGTCCAGCAGAAGTAAAATGGTTTTAGATCGTCATACTGCCTCCAGATGCCTGCTCAGAGACGATTCATAATGAATTCATTGTTTCGTAAAGTTCTCGCCATAGTCTAAGGCGTGCATTGCTCTGGAAGGAGGTAAGCGTCGATTGCTTCGACCACACGGCACCAGTCTCTTATTATTTCAATTTAGATGTTCCTGGACAAAATGAAGCAATTTTTTTCCATTTGTTGCAGATACAAGGGGCTTCTTGATTGAGGTTTGCACTCGAGTTTGCATAGTCTTCTTGCCTGTTTCCGTTACCGTCAAGACATCATGTTATGGGTTGTCACTTCCGTAGAAGGCTACAAGGTGTCTTTTATTATATAGCATTGTCTTTTCTATGCGTCTTCATTCTTGCAGCTTTCATAAATGTTAGAACAGTTATAACATTAAAATGAGGCAGATGAAACGTCAGAGACATTGCAGAATGTTACCATAGAGGTGTCCTGTATTCTAAATGTTTCTGAAGCAAATACGTAGAAGAAACATTCAATGTATAGAGAATCAGTGTGCGACTTCTTATGGGCGTATTATTGTCATCATACGCGTACAGAGATAATTTCTGCTACAACTTGGTTTAACGGGGAACACATTAGAAACTCCGTTCCAATCAGAACTTTAGGTCTTGTATTCATGAGCATTCGTGAGACGAAGTAAAAGTTACTCTTTGCAGGAACTATATCGTGCACTAATTACTGAAAAATTACATGCCCTGGAGTAATTAAGGAGCATAACATATTGAATTTTCTGTGAAATTCTTAAAAATGGAGTCCACTGAAGTGCGCTCAATTTTACTGAATAAGTTTGCATGTTTGTTTTCATTCAAATCCACTGTACGTCGGCATCTTAGTGACTGCAAGTAAACGTGTATCATTAGGAGGAACAGTAACGTCTTTATTTTTAGTCTGGAGGTTGATACTTAGTAGAAACATGAGAGTTTTCTGCTGCAGTCTGCTAGTGAGTTGGCATTAATATTCGCCTGTGAAGGTCTCTTCAAACAAGGGATGCTGTGTGTACTTTATTCTACTCTGACAGTCATGCAGGGTCGTCTGAAATGCCACCTTAATACCTATATGTTAATATCTTTTCGAATCATTCGATGCGCAACATGTTAACCTCAAATCAGAATGAATTTTCAGATTTTATACTTTCTGATTTAAAACTTCAGAATATCTGCTCGATTATTTATTGACATGTTGTACGAACAAGTTTCTGTGCGCTAGGTTACCGTCTACATATAGGGTGGTGTTATTTATTTGTATTTTTACTGTAATTTCACTGCCTTCATGGTATATTTTAACTGAAGGGTGAAACTTCTTGTTCGCTGTTATGATGCCATTGGTTGGTGTGAATTAGTAATCGTTGCTTTACCCACAGCGTCACGAGTATTCAAATGAGCTCGGCGCATATGCAGTAGCTTGTATAGAGTTATTTTTAAAATTTAATTTGTTTGCGCGAGTCCCAAGACTTTCCACTGAATGAGATATTAACTGGCGTAATTGAAAGGATATATTCTTTTTGCAATCGTAAGAAACTAAGTGCTTTGCTGAGAGGCTGCTCAGATTGCAGAATGTTTCTCAGAAAAGTTGTACAGTATGTTGAGTTTGATGTGTTGTTAGCATCTCTTGCGGACTCCCTGCTCCATAGCACTATCCAGTTCTGTACTCTCACAGTTCTGGAGTTTAGTTAGCTTGTCGTTTGTGCATCTTTTTTTGTTTTGGACGTGACTGATGCGTGGATCATGTAACGAACTTCTCACACGAGGATTTTCAACTCATCGTCTCTACCTTAATTCCTTGATTTTGATCTACTTTCTTCCATTGTTTTACCCTGTTAAGTCGCGTTTCAAAGCCTGAATTAATTTATTTTGAATGAATTTTCCAGACTTATGTTCTCTCGTAGAATGTCTGATACATCGTGGACGGCTTGGATCTTCAATAGCGTGTCCTTTTTTTGTTTCCAATTTTATTTTCTTTGAGGTGTAGCTCACGCCATTGTTCGAGTCTTTCATAGAGACTTGTGGCTGGAAGTTACTTTCTTGTTATTTTGTGGGTTCCTGAACTTCTTGTAAAACTCTTGATAACTCGCTCATCAAAGTCTACTTCCAGTTTATTACAAACCTACACAATTCTTTTTCAAACGCTTCATTCACCATGTACGCAAGCCTTGATATCTTCCAAATGCTTGTACAATTCATCATATTTGTGCATTTCTGTGTTAGAAAAAACGTTGATTTTTTAGTTTAGGTTGGTCAAGACGATCGTATTCGAGTATGGCTCATGCGTTATGCTGTCTCTCTCACGAGTTCTCTTAATCGCCACCCAAAGTTGGGTTAGATCACAAAAAAATATGAATATATAGTAGGATATTCATTTTATAGTCGGACTTCTCTTCAAATAAAACTTTTGTCGGAAGTTATGGCTTGTTCTTTGTTAATTTCGACAAGATGTTAGGTCCTTGACGAAACAAGCTATAGGTGTCCCCGTCCTTAATATCACGTCCGGCTAAAAATATTGACTAGATATTGTTTGTTATGAAGCACGGCTCCTGTTCACCTCATTCATTTCCCTCACTTCATTAAGAAATTGAGGTGCTGATTCATCAAAGTAAGTGGAGGAAATTGAAAGTTTATTCTTTTTTCCACAGTTGTTTTGCCCTTTCATCAAAGTTCGAGTTTGTCACTTTCACTAGCCTAGATGTCTACGTCGTGTTTGATGTACCCGACCAGCTGATGTTTCTGTCTGACCAGCTGCGATGTTCCTGGCTAACTGTCATGTTTGATGTACCCGTCCTACTGATGTTCCTGCCTGGCCAGCTGCAATGGTCGTCTCAGAGATTAATCTTTATTTACAAACGCGAATGTCTTGCGTTTGTTTGCGTCCACCAACTCTTTTCAAGCGGCTCTGGTTGATGGAACGGGGAGACTACGCCGTCGATCTATGGGCAAGCCTCGTTAAGCAGTCGCTTGCCAAACTTGCGTGACTTTTGTTTGAATACCAAGGAAGGATCATCACAGAGAACATTGTTATTCAATCTCTTTATGTTAATTCTAATGCCCTATGACGTGGCATAGGAGGAGACGAATGGAACATGGATTAATCAGAAGGTTGAGTTTTTCGCTGGGGGCTTTGAGAGCAGTTTGGTTAGGTTTGAAAGTTGAACTCTATTTTGAAAACATAAAAAATATCTCTTTGATAAATACCTGGACAAAATGTTAGAAATCACAGCCATTTAATAGCAAAACTATTGCATATATGGACTATTAATAAGATGAATGATTGAACATGTCAGTAAAAATTACTGTGCTTGTGAGCTGAACGATATCGATTTTGTGTTTTTTTTACCACAACTGAACACATTTACTGACGTCTTCTTCATTCTCACTTTCTCAAATAATTATTTACTCTTGTGAGTGTGAAGATCTGAAGATTTAACATATTTTGCCACTGATTTAGACTTGCACAAATATTTTGTTTCAAAGCGAACTATACCTTCAATCTTGCTTTTAGTTAATGAAATTTGTTTATTGTAATTAGAGTTCCATCCTTCTTTATAATGTTTTATACAATAGGAGAACCCTTGTATGTGAATGTGACAGTTCAAATTCAATTTAAGTCAACCGTAATAACCGAAAAATGCAAGGTACAACGAGGGAAAGGTCACAAATGCTTTTTCTCTTGAATCAATTTTTTATAAAATCCCTTTTAAGTTAGAATAGTTTGAACAATGTAACATGTTTCGGACATATCCATTTGGCAACGTACACTAAAATATTTCTGTAAAATGTTCCTGTAAGAGTGCAGCCGTACTGCAGCCGTACTCCTGTAATACTCCTGTAATATACGGGATTTACTGTTTGATATTCTTGAAAGAACTTGAAAAGAATGAAAAAGGTTTTGGGTTTCGTAATGTTTTTCAAGACGTTGCTATCAAAAGGACTACAGCCGTGTTATCTTGAAGCATTATTGAGCGAAGGTGTATCATGCATACAATAATTGTTTGACTTATTTTAGTGATCATAAAAAGTATTCATTTAACGAAAGAAATGTTATTTATGTTTAATGATAGATAATTAAATTATAGTATTGCTAAAATAAAAATTACAGAAAGATGGAATTAACTATTGCTCTGATGAAATAAACGGGAGGAATATATTTTTTTGAATTCATTCAGAGGTTTTCTTATTTATGTAAGTATACATACATTTCAACGATTCAATGGCAATGTATTGTGCGGTAGCTTCAACTGAGCTTGTTAAACGCGAAGATATTTAATTATCATCAATCAATAGCACAAAAAAGTCAAGGCAATAACGTAACTCAGAGTTCTTGTAATAGAAAATTAGAAACTTTTTAATTAGGCCTTATTTTGTGTGGCTTCTAAGAAGCAAAGTACATTCCGGTTTCAATGGAGAGCATGGAAATTGAGGTGAGTCTGAGGTAGATTTAGCTGTGTTTCGTGGCGATTCTTTTGCATATGAATGGTGTGAGGCAAAACTGCGTGTTCTGTTTCTGTAATAATTTGGTAACTGTCCAAAGATGGGCTAGATATGGGAGCACCAGATTTTGTTGTTTTCTAATAGGTTCGTACAAGTGATGGACTTTTTTTGTAGCGTTTTGAAAACACGTTGCAATATGCAATAACGAAAACACAGTACAGACTTGAAATGGAATAGACTTATCAGACTAGGGACATGAAATGTGAATTCAATACAAAATAAACTGAGCTAATGATGAAACAATTTCTGCCTACGAGAAGGACAGACTAAAAATACTTTGAGGTCAAACCTTTATGAAAATGATGATAATATTTAAAAAAAAGCTACAGTAGAAATTTTATACCTAATTTTTTTAGAACACATAGCACGGAGTAATGCTGAATTTTAAAATCATATCCATTTTTTCGAATAAAAGAAGGGTTCACAAGACGAAGGCATATGATACTTAACTAATGATAGCTACGCTACAAACGGCTGTGTTAAAACTTAATCGCTGCAAATACTATGCTTGGAAATATGTGAAAATTACTATGACATTAACTGTTCATGCATCACATAATTTTTGTACCTGACGCGGTGCAGCTGTTCTCATATTTTCTCACAGTTCAGATGCAAGGGAGATGAAAACTTTGACTGAATATTGTAAATTGCCTTTTTTATGTCTAGTCTCACCGATGGCAAACTCAATACTTTATAAGGAGTGTTATAAGAATGAGTATACAGATGAAGTACAAAATATCGATCAGATGTAATGCTTGGTGAAAATTTAGTAGAAATAAATGAATAAAAAATAATAGCACACGTAGCGAACGGTACAATAATTAATACCCGTCATATAAGATTACTATTTAATGTATTTTTTATTAATATTCATTTTGTACATTAAAATATTGTTTTACATTTCAATTCATACTAAAAATGATACAAGACTAATTTCGCACAATATGATCTACAAATAGTGATATTTAATCAATGATTCATACAAATATTTAATGACAATATTTTAATAAAACTAGGGTGGCAATAAAACGCTACAAGTTGGGCATTTGTATTCATTGCTTCAGCTGTTCAAAATGTTCGCCAAGTTGACTTCTGCACAGCTCTGCTCTTTTCTTGGGCGGCTTGTCAGCTTTTTAACATCCTCCTCACTCATGTTGGTTGTGAAGGTCACCATAATATTTTTCAACTCTGCCAAAGCGCTTGGTTGACACCTGTAGATGTCGGTCATAGCCTGAGCTCAGAAAAAGAAATAAAGGGGGAACAAATGTGGAGAGTATGGAGGCCAATGGTGATCCGTCCGACGTGCAATCAATCTCTCATCAAACTTGGATTCAAGGCACTGAAGACACGGGTCTGTCACATGGCAGCTGGCACCGTCCTGTTGAAACCAGTACTGACTGGTGGCCACAGCCTAACTGCATGTTAGACTGTATTTGCCCAGACTTTTTATATCAGCCTTCAAACCTTCACGATCAGAGTTGAAGGATCCTTTAAACCAAATTAGAGAGAGGATTCTCCGATCCACTATCCCCACCCATGACATAACTTTTACCCTGAGCCTTCTTGCATTCGATTATAGTGTTGGGGTTTGCTAGGGCATAGGACCTGTTGATTTGTTCGGTGGCTGGTGTAAAGCAAAGCGTTAGTGCATTAGTGAACGTAAGCTAGTCAATTAATCTGACCAGATTACATGTTTGTGGGACTAGTCCTCAAAACAGCCAAAAGATGCAGGCTGTGAGCCTGGATTCCTTGTTTGTCAGGTAGAGAATTTGCGACAAGTGCGACTTGTAAGCCTTCTACATGAAATGTTTTCTCAGAATTAATCAGATGGTTCTATAACTAGAACCCATGTTTGCAGCATGCCTAATGGCTGACTTTGATTTTATTGAAAAAAATCCTGTTTAGGTTTGGTAATGCAATAAAGGTTTTGCCCGTGGAGACCTGAGGTCAAACTGAAGCTATTTGATTAAATCTCTACACAATTCTATTAAAGAAGAGAATGTTTAACAACTGACGTGAATTGTTAGGGAAGAATTTGATCTTGAATGCCCTTAGAGCTGTTTGATGCTCTGAATGTGAAGATGATAAACGATTATTGTGGCACAGTGAAAGGAGAATTTTGTTTCAAATGACGAATGGCGCTGCAAACTTGTGTTATTTTTGTGGCTGCCGCCATCAAGATGAAATATGAAATGTAAAATACATACCAATTGATATAAATGTCCGATCTTTGTGGTAACATAGTTACCCTTGTTTCAATAAAATATAGCGGTCAAATATTTTTATGAATTGTTATTTTAATGCCACTATCTGTCAGTCATACTATACATCGATAAAAAATTAGTTAAACAAAACTATTTTTCTCGGATTAATTATCAGCATTTAAAGACGTGAATTAAAAAATTGACGATAGTCGAGTTCATAAATAAATCTACTGTACTTATTTTTCCTGAACAGATTTTGAGGGATGTTAGAAGTGATTCTTAGCGAGACGCCCTGTGTTCTATGTACTTGAGGCTTTATTCCATCGTGTTTTTGTCTCGTACTGGAATTATCAGCAACAGCGGGAAGAATTATGAATTAGAAAAGCAATTAATGGAATAATTGCATATGACAATAAACTATTAACGACTTCTTAACCATGTTCAGTCGATGCACTGGCAGCCGCTACGGTAAGACGTGCTAGGAGGTACAGGGTGTAGATGAGATCAGAGGTTCTAGTAGTCCCTCTCAGCCGCTCATGTGTCAGTTGCTTGTTCCCACTTGTCATCTGCCGGCCTGAGAGGATCGTGGTGTGGGGTGTTCATGAATGAGGACACAGTGTGCGCTGCTTAGCTGGTAGTAACTCAAAGTAAAATACGTAAAAGTCCTGATAACAAATGGTTGGATATTACGTGTAGTCAGTTTTTAACGGCTATTTTCAGTGTAACTTGAAAAGACCTCTGCAAAATACGTTTCCATAAAAACTAGAATTTGTTTACTGTTGATAAGGTGGGAAATTGTTTCATCTCTTACAATTTTTCAAAAAGGATAAACGGATTTCATTGTCTGTCCTCGGACCTTAAGTTTAAGAGAGAGCTCTAGGTTCTACCATCAATGCCAAGCATATAATACTAACTGATGTTCTAGGTTATAATCCCCAAGAGATGCTCAATTTTACTTTGCACACAAATTATTTGTATTTTGCTACAGAGTGCAATTATTTGTTCGAATGAAGTAGAAAAACATGAAATAGAATAGAATAACAGAATAGACTAGCATAGGGCTACAGGAATGAGCCGAATGGTCGAGTTTTAGGTCAAACGTCAATCACGCTTAGGCATCTTAGTTACGCACAGGTACCTCAATCATGCACAGGCACCAGAAGTAGGGTAAGATGGAACGTAGAGAAGCGACAATCACACTCACAATTAATAATTTTACCTAATAATAACCGGACCAACATTAAGCATTAATTAGGACTCGTGGTGCCCATTAACGTCTGTTAACTGCCCGAGCTTCTACTCTGTTAAAGGTTCTCACTGTTTATTTTTCACAAATAAATTTACTTGATTGCGAATAATTTAATGAGCTGGGATTTGAAATATATGACATCATTCATGAATAAATTAGAAGTTTCATTTGGAAATGTCAATATTTTTTGACTACGTTTGGCATGTCGTTTTATTCTCTCGCTCAGCGTCTAAAAACTCCTGATGGAATGCGTCTCATCAGTATTGAAGTAATTCCATAGAAGATTACTTTATTCACTGGATTATTTCAAAAAAGAACTCCTAAAACATCCGTCGAGCGCTATTTAAATGTTAGCTTCTACTTGGTGTTGTTTTATACAATGATCTCAACACGATACATGAACTCATTTCGCCGGTGCAATTTCCGTGGCCAGTGAAGCTAGTACACATGATGCTCTCTTCTCGAGGCTGGCCATGCAGACGTCGCACTGAAGCTACGGGAGGCAATCTAGTGCATAGCATCCTGCGGTCTGCCTGTGACACATCAGTGTGATAACATGGTCTTAGTGCCGTGTGTGTGTGTGACCATGTTGTGTAGTGGACGACGCTCATCATTTGGGAAACATTGGTTGGCAAGGAGATTGAATTGCGATATCCTTATGACTTGGCGATCAATGTATACTGTATAGACCATGCAGGAAGATTAATACTTGTATTTAACCCTAGAAAGACAAACAGATACGTATAGCAATGGAGACCACGTGCGCCTCTCAGGCCGGTTATCTTTTGCTTATTTATAAACTTTTATGTGTGCAAATTTGTAGTTGGCGACGTTATTGAAATGTTTGTTATGGATAAGGAGAATTTAAAGGTGTTTAAGAAACTTTTTGACTTGAAAACGGGCTTCGTAGGCTCAATAATCATTCTAGGGTTAAGTTCAACGTCGTTCTTGTTTGTGTAATGTAAAATCACAATCTTAGTTCCACACAAGATTGCTGTTTTGGCTTATAATTGTCGTATTTTGTCGGAGATTTTCAATGTTAATTCATCTTATGAACTGCATTACTGCGCGACGCTGTTCCTACAGCATAGCTCAACTATAAGTCATAGTTCGTGAGCGTGCAGTGAATTTTAAGGTAGCGTGTCTGCTTGTTTAGCTCGGCTGTCCGTATACTGCCAGCAAATTCCACCGTGAGTTTTTAACACAAACGCTAGCTTCAGTCGCCGCAACCGCCAGTGTTGAGAGTGAGTCGTGCTCTAAAAATACCGTAAGGTGGATACTGCTTAATTACTTCCCTTGGTCCACTGGTCGTCCATTCACGGAGTAATCGCTATGTAAAATACGACGATTTCGCTTGCATTGTACCGTATTTGCGTGATGTCGTGTTGACTTCTTTGAAGCTCAAATTTTCTTGGCTAATAGAACTATTGTTATTGCATGCTGTATTTTTTGTTTATATATCAGGCTTCCATTGGAAATCAAACTGTTGCCTAGTACCTATACTATGTATTTTATTTATGATCAAAGCTGTTGTGTATTTATTTGTGGATATATTTCTTGTTCCCCTTACTTTCGAGGTTAGAAAGGGCATTTAATTTGAAACAAGCCATTAATGAGCTGAAATCAAGTTAATTTTTGACTAAGTTATGATTTCTCAATACCTCGAGTATACATATATGTTAAACATTGTATTGTGGATATCAAAGGTGCCGTATTGATATAAAATCCACGATGTTTTCCTTTATTTCCCTTCTTCTACTTCTATATGGAGGCTCCGTCATAAATGCGACGTGCACTGGAATGTGGAAGAGACTTAGTAACACGTTGCCTCCGATTGCCTGACTGGTGTAAATCTGCACTTTGTACGCATAGTCACTAGAAGGATCTGAAAAAAATTACAGAACCTAACCTAAGTGGTCCACATACGTACCACTTCGGAATCAACGTGTTAAAAATACGCGAATTTTTCACGTTTGGATGTACTATTAGTTAATATTTCTCAACTTCACCTTGTACATGATTTCCGTATTCGTCATTTATTTGTTTCATAGGAGTCGAAAAAATATCTTCTTAATATCCTGTGTGCGCTGGAGCTACTCGTGGTCGTGCCAATTATAGCTGATGGATTTCTGGTCAATTTGTACGTCAGTACAGCAAAATTTATTAAACACTTCCATAAGTTAATGAAGTACACATAATAAAGCCAAAAAAACTGAGTTGTTTATCCAATGGAAAAGGAAATTTTATTATTTATATATAAGATTCCTCAAGTGTTGTCGATTGCTGTTCAAACAAGTGATAATTCGTTACTTAATACTCTTCATGACTTGTCCCTCAACACCTGAACCTATTATGTTGATTTCTTCATTTATGTTATCTTTTATTTCTTCCAGGGTATTAGACCTATTGATGTAAACAGTTTCATCAAAGTATTGCCAAAGCAAACAATCTAGAGGGGTCAAATCAATCAGCTGTGGTGGCCAAGAAACGCCATCGGAACATGAATTTAGTGATCATTTAAGGTAGCTCTTAGCAATAATGAAATCATTGATATGATGAAAGAATTAAAAAACCTTAATGCATTCTAAAAAGATTTTTTCTGCATTGCAGCGAAAGATCCGTTATGTTTAAAATAACTTTACATTATATTTGCTCGCTGTTCCTTGCAGTATTTCTTCATTTTGAGTTACTGGATAATAGTAGTTTTTGAGTGCAAAACCTTTCCATCAGTATATAAGACACTATAAAATACTAAGATTTCTTCTTTATCTGCCATACAACGCACTTCTTTAATTTTATCAGACTTCATTTAAATTTTTTTTTTAAATGAAAAGTGACTTATGCTCCAATCTTTACTTTAAATTATCTAAACTTGTGATTTATTCGCAAAGCTTAACTTCTCCATGCATTTGCGAGTAAACTTTATCATTTATCAATTAAAAGGCGCAAACTATTTTAAAATGGAATTTTTGTCAGTGAATTTATTTTTATTTTCTGGAAAAGTTTTCTCAATTACCGTCATCAAACACACCTTGTTTTTTCTCGCAAGGATTATCTTCACATTGTACTGTGTTCGCCACGCTGTTATGTTGAAGGTGCATCCATGATTTTTTCTTGTCTTGTTTACTGTTATATTTCCGTTAATTATGTACGCTCACTGAGTGTGACTCGCTATACCCGTCGAAGTATCAAGGTGACTGATTGCGAACATTTGATATTGATTCATCCCAGATTTTAATCGTAGTATTAAGGTCTATATTTTTCGTTAAATATTTATTCGTTGGATATCACCATGTTCTTGCCCACTAAAGAATTGCAATTGCAAATTCTAAAAGTCTGTTTTGGATTGATTTCTGAGGCAGTCGAGGGAAGTTTCTACTAGTTTCTTTAATGACGCCCTGTGGCACATAAATGCATACTGAGTGTCGATTGAATTAGCAGTTTTTAGAATTAAAGTTTTCTTAGAGATATTTGGCAATCAATCGGGTTTTCTGTACTTGTGCTAATTTGGTTTTCTATTTTACGAAGAGAAAACCACATCGACCGTAATTTTTGAACTAACGCGACTCAATGTCTGATAGAATAGAAAAGAAAAACGTGACATTTTAAAATCGCCAACAGTTTTTGTTATGTATAATAACCTACGATGAAGATTTGACTCTCTTGGTTCCACTAGGATTAGATCCTGACTAATACACAGTAAAATATGACATAATGTTAAATTTAAGTGTAGCGATCCTCAATTGGTGTACTCGCCTTGTTAATCGAGTAGTCAAGTGTAATGGTATTTCAGCTAAATAAGGGCTCGTGAAATGGAGCAATTTATGACGATCCAAATATGGAAAACAAGCTTTTTCTCCAGGATTGCTAACTTGGTGCGTTGAGAACGGTAATTGTCTAGCTAAATAAGTTCAGAGTGTATCCACTCAGAAGTAATTATCCCTTGTAACACATGGGTTACACATTTTTGGCATTGTAAAATGGGATCAACAAATGAATGAAGAAGTTTCCAAAAGGCATTTGACTTTGGTAATGATGAGTAAACTTCAGATTTGACCTTTTGTTGTCGAGGCTACATATTCATATGCATAGATTCTTTCGAGTTTCATTCTTGCATTTTGAATAAAAACTTGAAGTTATCAGAGCTAAAGCTTGTCTCACGACCTTAATTGTCCTTATATTTCGAGCAATGATAATAATACCAAAACATCCAGACATAATTCTACCTGAAGGAGCAAAGTTTGTGTCATCTTAGATGTCATTTCGTACGTTCTCATTTGCGTTGGATTATTTAAGCGAAACAGAACGTTATGATTTCGAGTATTCTTATTTCTGGACCAATCAAGAATTTTTGTATTGTATAATGCTAGCCAGAGTGCCTTCGACATGAAACTATTCAGATTTTGTTTTCGGAATTTTAATGAAGTTCAGATGAGGTATAACGTAGAGGGACGAGTTGTGCTCAGGTGTGCTTACTTTTCCTTCCTTTTTTAAGCCTTGAAGCGGGCTTCTGTCTTTATTTTTTTAATTTTGCGGTAAAATAATTGTTTCCTAAGCGCAGGTCATCAATTATAAAAAGTTTAACTGGTATGTTTCATGTGACGATTCGTAAAAGTTTAATTTGAATGTTCTCGGTCGATCAATGGCTTGTTTTATGGAATAAATGTAGGATAATTCATGCGAGCATTTTATTCTTGAGAAAAAGGACTCTCTGTTATATGACTAACACGTTTTCGAGGAGGAAATTAATCGAGTTTGAAAGTACGAGACGCGATGAAATTCACCGTTTATCCTAAGTGAGCTGATAGTATTAAAGGTGTGCTCTGCAGCTCAAAAAAAACGGGCTTTAAATGTTTTTTTACTGTATGCGCACTTGTTTACTGGAAGACTCAGTCTTCAGTTGAAAACTAAGCTACAATTCATGTTTCATACATTCATTGAGGACACCATGAAAATGATGCCTGCTCAAACTTGTGAGTGCACACGCACTCAGCTACCATGATTGTAAACTCCGTGGAGAACGTTGACTGCATTGGGTGAGGGCTGGTGAGGTAGCCTGTGCCTCGTGTTCACTGTTATTCCTCTAGACAACAACGGCAGTTACTGATAAATTTTACTTAGGGAGACGCGAACTTCAATTTTTATTTATCGTTGAAGTACAGTCGAGACGTTCAATGCATACTTTTATCGGATAGCGAACGTTCTCTTCGTTGGCTCTCTATGCATAGCTTTGTTAACAAGGCATAGCTTGTTCTGATCTTTTTATGATATCGACGTTCTTGACTGCCAAAATTAAAAGGTTAGAACTTGTTTCCGAAGATTATTCAACTAAAGAATTAAAGATTGTTACTTTCCTGGAGTGCTGGTTCGATTCAAAGTCTAAAGGTATAAAAACTGGATTTTAGAACAAGTCATACATCGCATCCAAGCTGTCTTTGTAACTAAAGAATTTGTTGCGTGAGCTCCTTTATGCGTCAAATTCAAGCGTGTATGTGTGTACTACGTTGCACTTTAAATTACATTGTGTATAATTGTGTTCGTCGTGTACGTAAATATACTTTAATCTGTTGTACATATATTCATGTATCTGCCGTTCTTTTGTGTTTAGGAGGATTGTTTGTGTGGGGTTTGAACTGTTGTTTGAAATTCTTACATGCACAGTATATGCTTCGTGCTGTTTTTGGTCTTGAGACTTCCAATATTTTATCCATCCTGTTTTTGTTGTACCTGTGATTTTAGGGCTTGCCCATATCATTGCTTAATATTTCCAGCATAATTTTAGTTATTCTACTCTGTTATTGTAGCAATTCACACCTACTTCGTTTACAGTTTATATAAAGATGGTAATGCATTACATAGAAGACTAAGAATCTTAGTGCTGTCAGCTGTTGTAAAATTGACGTGTAGGTTAAAATTTATTTTTGTAGTTATTTCGCCCTAATTGTGTAATTTAGAAATAATATACATGCCTACATTCCTACAAAATATTTATAGTCTGCAAAAAATGGGAGCATTATTTAATTATTGTTGCTCAAGTTGTATAGTAAAATATACCTCCTATTTGAGGATACCTTATCCATTTAGTGTGTTCATTTAAATCCATAAACTTTTCAGTCTGCAGAGATTAAAGATTTCGTGAAGGACATTTTATTTTAGTAAAGAAAAGTTTCAATGGTACAACTATCCAGTGAATAAGTTTCCTTTGGCTTAGATTTAGTATATGTAATTTCACTGCTGTGTAGTCCTGACGCGATAATATCGCAACTGCTGTTGTCATCTCGTTGCACGAATCAACTTGTGTGTCTCTGCCATGGACGAAAATATAAGAAGTAGGTTTATTGTAGAGCATTTTGGGCGATTTAACGTCGCTGGGAAGTTGGTAACATCTTTCCACTCCTCTGTAATGCGTACCCGTGCTCTAAAGACGTGTACCTGAGTGTTACTTTGTGTTACTCATATGTATTCATATCTACCAACTACTGATTTAGCCGCGCTGGTTGTTTAACTTCGCGAATACTCATTTTCTGGCTTAGGAAAACTTCAGTTTTCTTTTCTTTTAACTTTCGGGCATTAGATTGACATGATAGTGGAACTACATCTTCTCTTTAGGTTATTTTCCTATGTATGTAAGTCCAAGATCTACATGCTGTCGACCATATGCGTTTCGAAACCTGTTCATTAATACGATAACAAGATTACATAATATACTATAAAATACAATACAATGTAACATAATGATGTATAATATGAGAATTAATAGTACCCGAAACATTTATTCTCGTCCCAAAACTCGTTTTTGTGACAGCCGTGGGCACCAGCTCTGAATATGGTGGAGCAGAGAGGCTGTGGTGCGGTATGCTATCACCAATCGCGGCTCGTACAGCTGCTTTTCCATGATCTCGTGCCGTGAAATAAAGATCGGCAAGATTGGTGCCGTGGTGCAATCTGAGGACGCGCTCATCGATCGCTCTTGCTCTATTTTCTAGAGAATGCAAATTTTCACAACCGTGCAGAAGTGGGGGTGCTTGCGGCGAGCTCGGCATGAGCTGGACTAGGAAATTGATACGATATCTTGAGTAGTACTGGGCTTATAGGAACTGCTGGTGTTGCTACCTGCGTGGTATTGCTGATACTGATATATTAATGCTGGTGTCTGTTCTCCACAATGGTCTCACAACTTATAGGTTGATGTTGATAGATCTTATTTCGTGCATCAGTTCCTGAAACTGGCATCCATTATGAATACAATTATTCCAGTAGCCTAGGAGATACAATTTTTCTGTTATATTGTAAATTTTAAATTTCATATTTGTAGCCCTAGTGCTATGCTTCAGCGTTTTGTGCATGCTCATTCAGAAGTACAGAACAGCAAGGAAATGCTAGCTATGACAGTTACTCAAATAACTGCGTTTATTGGGCCGATATTTAATTTGACAGATTTAAATTTTTTTACTAGACTCCAGGATATACCAACAGCACGACTTCAGTGGTTAAGGAGCCAAATATCCATACATTGTTCACGTGCTTCTGTTGGTAACTTTTCTTCCCTTCCAACTACTGCATAATTACATCCCGTGCCTGTGTTTCGAAAGAGAGCCATGAGAACGTAAATTTATTCCATTGGAGCCCAAGAGGTAGTTTTATGTATTGTTTGCGGTAAATTATCATAGTCATGAAAGGATTTTCATCAGCGTATGTTAATTATATCTTTGCCAGGAGGTGTACAAGACTCGTATCTTCACATGAAGTGAGAGGAGAAGAGGTTGTGTTCATGTTTGAACAGCCAGTGCAATAAAAGCAGCGCACAGGTACTCGTGTCGACTGCTTCCTCACAAATTAACTACATTATTGTATCACTAGTCTGTTGTGTGCTAATAAGGGCTTCTATTTAGGGTTCAGTAGGCTTGTTTCCCTGCTCTTTCTTATTCTGTTCGGTTTTGTAGTTGTGCCATTTTTTGACATCGGTCTATTTTATTTAGTTTTTCTCTATTGTGCAGCAAACTGGATACATTTTAAAGAGAGGGCACAACATCTGCTACACAGAAGGGTTATTTTGAATAGTGCACGAATTTAGTAAAAACTCAAATTCCTTGAGTACAATAATATAATGAGGTAGCACAGCTATTTTTTGTGTTCTTTATCTCGTCTCCGTGCTCTGCCTCGCTGCCCTTCCATGATTTTAATCAAAGGATCGGACCTGCTTCTATTTCTGTATCCCATGCGACCCTCGTGCCACAGATGAGGTGTAGTGGATGGCAAGCACTTCGTTTGTTACAATTTGATGGTTGGGTGTATGGAATTTATATTCCCTGGTGTTGTTTATCTTAGGATTACAATAAAACCGTAGAAGGAAGCTGCTCATCGGTTTGTGTTAAATATTAATTATTCGTCATCATATCCATTTTGTCGACTCAACTGAAGCCTGCATTCTAAATCGAAGGGGATGAAAATGAATACTACAATTTAGTTCCTAAAACGTGTATCGTAAATTGAGAACTAATTTTGTATTGGGTTTATCATTCTTACCAGTTCATGCGTCGCTTTAGTGCGCGTGTGTGTGTCCTTGCAAGCATGTCTCAAGTGTGTAATTGCTTATTTTCATCGCGGGTCAAGAAAATTATTTGCACACATGTTACCCCGCTGAAATTTAAAAATTGGCTAACTGGCATAATGCTTTTAGAACGCTGCCAAGGTGACACGCAAAGCTGTTTGAGAGGTTTAACTGTGAACTTTTTAGTATAGATGACTCGCCAGAGCTTTTACCATGTGCGATTGTGTATATATAACGTAGACTGATCATGAAATATTCATGGAATTCATCAGTTTCTAATGATTTTAGAGATCAGGTTGGAACGAGTTACTAACATTATGTACAAAATAGCACAAATATTGAATATGCTCAGAATTGGCAATCATTTTTGATCGGGATACCAAGAAATTTTGAGCTCATTTTCTGTGTACAAACCTTGAAACGTGTTCTAAATTGTAACTTAGGCTACTGCTGAGTTTATGTGATATGATGTTGGTGTGGCAATGAAGTTTACCGAGATTTTAAGTTTTGG
The DNA here is from genome assembly GCA_006783055.1 of Trinorchestia longiramus. Classification (NCBI taxonomy): domain Eukaryota; kingdom Metazoa; phylum Arthropoda; class Malacostraca; order Amphipoda; family Talitridae; genus Trinorchestia; species Trinorchestia longiramus. The sequence goes on from VCRD01000030.1 coordinate 691,275, forward strand.
TAGTTTTCGGTCCTTTTTTCATTTTGAATTTCGACGCCATTTTTATTTTTCAACATATGGTTTCAAATGTTAAACTTCGTAAAAGAGCTTGAGTGATTTCAACATTTCCGTGTTTGTTTCTTATGTAAATATCATGAATATGCCAGAGTCTGAAAAGATTGATTTATTCATTGGTGGTAGTGCGGTAAGTCACTGAACAAATCTGTATTTATTCAGCGTACAGGCGAGAGAGGAATGTAGCTTATTGAGTGTAATCTACTTCTCTATAAAAATGTTCAACCACAACAAGTTAGTGCACACAATTGCATATACAGTACTTGTTCCATGTGGTGAAGAACTTCTCATTTTGTGGTTCTGCTTTACCTAGTTATTGGTTACTTTTGATTTGGTGTTCTCGAGACTCTGTGTTCTCGAGACTCTGTGTTCTCGAGACTCTGTGTTCTCGAGACTCTGTGTTCTCGAGACTCGGTGTTCTCGAGACTCGGTGTTCTCGAGACTCGGTGTTCTCGAGACTCGGTGTTCTCGAGACTCGGTGTTCTCGAGACTCGGTGTTCTCGAGACTCGGTGTTCTCGAGACTCGGTGTTCTCGAGACTCGGTGTTCTCGAACCTCGATGTCCTCAAAACTGAAGACTCTTTAATTCGGTTCAGTAACATTGCTAATTACTTTCTGCTGCTGTAAATGAGTTTATTTACTCAGGTAAATTTTTTTCATTTTTAGCCTAGGTGCGCATGTTATTGTCAGTTACATTTGGTCAATAGATGAAATTGAATTATTTTAAGTCGTGTTCATTTATAAATGAAACTGCTTGCCATAAGCGACTGAAGTTCTATAATTATTATTAAGTTCACGCATCATTGGACTTCGGGAACCAACTTCAGAGCTTCGGACTTCAGAAATGTATAACTTATGTTGGAATTACTTCTATAGCCACATTACATCCGGTCTAGTACGTGAGGCGCATTACTCGTATGTGCAGTTTGTGGGTTATGAAACTTGCAAAACTTCATACTAAGTAATTAATCAATATTTCGGTCGTCTACGTTCCTAGACCAACCTTAATTAGTGAGTTGGATTTTTTTGAAAATGACGAAGGTAGGTACATCATTTTTCATTCCTGTTAAACCCTGCACTAAATATTTCCATAGTAAGGGATTTTCTATGGAAGAACTAATGAACGAACAATTATTCTGGCATAATTACTTAGTGGTTCACCTTTCTATTTCTACCTGACTAATTTTTGTTGATGTAAGCAGTACTTTCGACAAGCTATGTCGTAATCCCTCAAGGATATCAATATTGTTATTGATACTCAGGTTAATAATAAGTAACCGTTTCGTTGGTTGAGGTTGAAGTCTATCCCTGTATACTTTCATTTTACATGTTCTTTGTTTTTCTGTCCTGCTCGCTATCTTTGTCTTAGTCACTTTGAGCAATATGACACGTCATGATGCTTAGTGTTGTGAAGTGTTTAAATGCCTGCAGCAGGATTAATGATTTTTCTACGTTATTTTTATCGGCCGTATTCATTAGCTCATTTTAGGTCGAGGCCAAATCTGCCAACGAATGATGAGATTGTACCAAACTAAGGCCGTACTGCTTTGTAGCGATGAGGCAATTTTCTAATGGGCGAGTTCTCTATCCAAAAGAGTATTTTATTTTTAGTACGAAATTCCAAGCTCTGGTTATTATTCTGAGTTTTTTTTTGTGGACTCTCAAAGAAATTATTCTATTCGATGCCAAAAGATTTCTATTCGTAAATTTTCGAGAAGAATGGGTTCAATTTGGTGGAATAAATTCGCTGAGTTCTTAGACTGCTTCGCAGACGTGTATTCTATCGGTGCGTTTCAGTAGAGGCTATTGAAAAAATTTCATCCTTCCTACTTCACGAAAAAAGCTCCAGACAAGCACAACTCGCGCGCTAAGGCAGCTTCCGTCCAATACATCCGAGGCTGAGAAATTTTCGTAAATGAAGAGAGGAACTTGAATGAGAACTGCTGTGAAAGCCATAACTTCGTTTGACTAGCACATATCACAACCTTCAGCTGAGTCACGACTGAATAACACTATTTAATGCGCTTAAATTGTGGTGTTTATTTCCTTATGCGGCTTGTGTTGATTGCTTAGGTGTAGTGACAGAAACATTTGATATTGTCACTCTAATTTAGTGTATTTTATAGGAGTGAATAAAATTACCTGGCATGAACTCAAGGGCTGTAAATGAGAAGAAAATTTTAGAGCAGTGGGGCGCCCTAAATGTATTTATCTGAAAATAGTGTAGTATAATTTTTCTTTCTTTTGCGTTAACTGAAAAAATTAAGAGTTTTCTAAATGTTTTCAAATCCCGTAATTCACAACACATGCGAGCGTTAAAGAGAAACGTTCTGACAACAGCGAGATTCAAATTGGAAAAAACTCAGAATGACGGACTTACAATAAGAATATGTAATAATTTGTTATGTTATTCATTTAACACGTTGCCGCCGATTGCCTGGCCGGTGTAAATCTTCACTTTGTACGCATAGTCACTAGAAGGATCTGAAAAAATTACAGAACCTAACCTAAGTGGTCCACATACGTACCACTTCGGAGTCAACCTGTTAATATTCAACATCCACGATCTGAATATCCTGTTTCTGTTTCTACTCGATATGAATGAATCGGCGTGACCCAATTCTGGTAAACGGCGATGAGGACTCGCGTGGATACGCTGCAGACGCTCACAGACTTGAAATACAAGACTACCGCCTTCTCAGTCATATCAATGTTCCAGGCACCTAGGCACATATTTAGGTAATAAAACTTTTAGATCGAAAGCTAACGAAGAATCTGTTATCAAGAACTTCCTAACATTAGAAAAAAAGATTTTTTTATCAATGTGGAATTACTGATCTGGTTGATCGATGGCAGAGATGCGTGGCTGTTCACGAATTATACTTTGACTAAATAAATAATTCTTACCCTTCATTTTTTAACGAACAAGTTATTTCTGAAATTTGTCATTATTTTCCAAATAACCTAAAACAATTTGAGCAACGTCATCTGTTTCTGAGCTCAGGATGGGACTTTGAGTTATTGCTGTTGAAGATTAGTTTTCACTGGGGGCTTCTGACAGGCGACAAGTGGTCCTACGAGGAACCTGTTGCTTTTCCTGTGTTTGTAACTCATTTCTGCACATCTGCCATGCGTGGTAACTGTTGCTTTGCATCAATACACCGCATTCGTGTATTGATTTTGCTGCCCAAAGAAAATGTTTACCGATTTTAGATCGACACAGATCACCCACTGATGTTCGTACTTTATTTTGTCAGGATTTGTGATAAACATAATATGATCAGGATTTGTCAGGTTACTTTTCATAGAGAAAAAGGGGGCAGATCTCTATCTCTTTCCCGATCAAATAAGTATTAGTGTCTGGATGGAGTGAATTCTTTTCGTTTAATCTGGACGCACGTAATTTCCAAGACCTCTTAGATATGTTCTGGTTTCCAATAAGATTATGCAGTTCTTGTTGATTGAAACGTTGAGGGCTTGCTAAATCTGATTCAAAATCGCTGACACTTTCATATTGCACGCATCGAGCTCCATCAGACGTTGTATCCATGTCATATTCCTGAAAGCTAAGTAGACGGCAGAATGATGGAATGTGTACATATCTCTCCAGAATGCAACACTAATCTTTTTCTAAAAATTGACGAAGGTATGTCTATTTGTGTTTATTAGTTTGGTTGATGCTTTTGATATTTACGCGACAGAAATAGTAGTCTCCGCAATTGTTTCTTGGTACCCTCCAAACCATGGGTACTCTTAACTTTAGGTTTTCCCTCTTGCTAATTGTCCACTTTAGCAAATGTTTGACGCATGTTTCACATACGTAATTTGAAGCCCAGGATTTATGCTGGCCTTCCAACTGGACGTCAAAATATTCACATCACAAAGCACGTCTGGATGATTTACACAGTTGCGTCGGCTTGTGGATGTCATATTTGATTACTTCAGGAAGTAAAAACTCTTTACAAAACGATAGCATAATATGTCCTACGAACACTCAACCGTAAACTGAAATGGGGATGGTAGAGGTAGCTACGCCGTAATATGGGGATGGTGTTACGGTTATGGGCAATAGTACGTATTCCTAATTGGCTAATTATATCTTAATTTCAGGTACTCAAATTTAATTTTTTTCCTCCAGAAAACATTATTTCTTGATTTTTGCCTTTCATCAGAATGTGAACCCATTAGGTTTTATGTGTAAAGATAATGCGGTAATGAGAAAATAAAAGTTCATATAGACTCAGCACAGAACAATTATCTAATATCAGTTCGTACTTCTCCTGCACTTGGACAAACATTTCATTGTGTTGACCAGTGTTATCACCGTCCTGACAGGTTGTATGCTTCTGCTCGAATAACATTTGAAACAAAGAAGGAATTAGTACCATTATCCGCTTGCCCAAATACCGTTTCCTCATTCAAGGAATTAGTTTCTATTGACAAACGCTTGCCAGAACTGCACAGGTATTTATAGTTGCTGTTGATTTTCAGATAGCATTCACATGCATGTGTACGCACTCATTCCGAGGATGACTTCTCCTATACAGCTGAGCAGGTGCATCCAGTAAACAAGAGGCTTGTTCACTGGAAAGATTTATTTACTTGGGTCTTCTTTTGTAAAAATAGGGACGGTGATCGAACGCACAGCTGTTGACCACTTCACTTAGTGAAAACTCCGAGCACGTCACCGGGTCATTACTCATGGATTTAAGAGAATCTTTTAAGAACTTTTTCGTTTCTTTGTAGATAAAAGCAAGAATTATACTTCTAATTTGTTAAATGAATTGAAGCAGGCAATATTTTTAGTGGAAAACTATATGTAGTGCCCAAAGGATATTTATTGTTGAACTGTCAACAGTTTTAAAATGCAGTTAAATATGAATAAATTCATTTGCTGTTTTTTTACACGGTGATCGATATTTAAATTGAGCTATTTCGTGCAGGGTGTAGGAAAATACTTACTCTGAAGTCTTTTAACTTTTTAAATTGATCTGCTGAACTGAGAAGAATTGACTCCGTTCAACTATTTTCCCGTCATTCTATTTACATGTCAACTTAGTTTTCTGGAATCAATTTCTGCATTATGTACATAGGAGTACATGTAACGCTGATACTAATTATTCAACAGTAAATTCTTCTCGGAGCCGATGTTTTTTCATCGCAGTTTTTAGTTAAGAGAGAAAATGATTTCCTTGAATAGTGATGTGTCTGAACGGGTTTTAACATTTTTATGAAACAGGGCTTTAATACTTTATTTCTAGCGGGCTTGAAAGCTTTCATGCCAATACTTCTTTGAAGAAGACAATGGGGTTTCTGACCGCTTGTGGAAAAGATTTTGGCACTACTAATGGGCAGCATTAACACTTGATCCAAACCGCTTCTGATTCAGCACTTGAACTCAAACTGTGTCACTCTGGATCTTTGTCTCACGAGTTAAAATACTTGGATAGTTTATGATATCAATGGTAGAATTGCAAAGATGTAATAATTTCTTTATTGTCTAGAAGCAGTTGCGGCCTGATAGAGCTTGTAGCGGCTGTATTTCCTGATGTCAGACATTCTTTGAGGTCACACTTCTGTACTTCGGTGCCAAGTGTCTTTTCCTTGCAACGATTCGTCTGTGCCTTGTGTACCTAGTGTAGGATTCCCGTCTAAACTTAACTTGAACTGAGTGTCGATTGATGTGTGTTCTCGTTAGAATAACTGTTTGATTTAATTTACCTGAGTCGGGATTGTTAGCTGGTCTATGCTGTTTCTAGGAGATTTAATTTGATATGATCTCTTGGTCCTTTGATTTTTCTTGCCTAAGCTGTCATAAAGTGGAGTTAGACGTGAAGCTATTAAAATGCATATTGCAAAAGTGTGTTCTGGGATTTATATGAGCGATGCAGGTTGCATCAGCTAGACTGTTACGAATCATTGTGGCAATTCTGAGGAATTATTTTTGCAAGTTTACTGCTTAAGCTGCAATAATGAAGTATGTGTAAAGGTTGTTATGCTTGCCAATTATTAATAAATTTATTTTCCTGTAAACATTTCAGGACCTGAGAAGCTGAAAAGCATCAACATACTTCATGTGTGTTCAGTATGACTTCACTTTGTGAGCTTCACGGAAAGTACAAAAATACATAGCTTTCGAAAAAGCTTTTTTGAAAGCTGACTGAACACGAAATTTTCTCCCTGCCCTAATTTTTCCTCGAAATGTTTTTGTTTTTTGTATTTTGTTTTTAGCTTTTCTGTACTTGTTTTTTTCACTGAAGAACATTTTACAGTAGCCGTCGCCGGCAGAAGATCGGATTGCCTGCCTGGCTTGTCGCTCGTGTGATATCCTGCAAGTGACCTCTATTGGCCGGTGTCCAGTGTTCAGACGCTCCACCGCTTCCGCGTCCCAGTAAAGTCAAAGAAAACATTTTTTCAAGTACAAGCTTACTGGGAAAGAAGGCAACGTACTTTTTTACAACGTTGGTCAAAATTTACATGGAGTTTTTGCTCTATTCATGTTGGGCCTGATGCCTTTTCAAGAAAATTCCATAGTTTGTGGATAAAACCGTTCGCCCGAGGAGAGACTTGTTCGGTCAAGGCTACTGGTTTGAAATTATTCAGCAAATTAAAGGGAGTATTCTATAAGGCAATTATAAAAAAAACTTGTGTAACGGTTTACCCGAACTGTACAGCGTGCCACGTAAAGTCTCTTTACAATACAAAGAAAAAACTTAGAAAAGTAAATGAAAAGATACGTGTGTGAAAATTATTATAAACGAAGAATTAAATATTGAAATTTGTTTACTTTAACATACCTATTTATGGGCGCTATGAGTTGCACTAAACATCATACGAAAATATTTGATCGAGGAACCCACGAACGTGCAGTCCTCAATGTAGTGGAGCACCATTTTGCATGAAAATAATTGGTTGAATTTCATTTAATTGCATTATCACGTGGTCGGTCAAAAGGAAAAAATAAACATTTGAAGTAGTTGATGGTTTGTGGAGGAAAAAAGGGTCAATAATTCATTACCCATGTTCCCACACAACACATCAGCTTTCGTATCATCTCGCTGAACTTCCCAAGTCACGTGGGGATGTTCTGTACTTATCTTATATTTTCCATAATTTGTTTTATCAACAGGATGCCTGCAACACTATAATGGAATGTGATCAAAATCTTGGACTACTGGGTACGATGAATTAAATTTGTTAGATCAAGAACATTCTGAATTGTAATTTGCACGAAATGTATGACCCTAGTTGGTATGTCTGTAATGATGTGTCCAAACTTATTCAGTTAAAGGTGGTAGATGCAGAATGCGATTGCACCTGAAATGTGGTTACACGCTCTGGTGCAGCTGTGGTGCAGCTGCGGTGCAGCTGCGGTGCAGCTGTGAGTTGTACATCAGTTGAAGTCTGCTCAGTTGTTCTGCCTAGGTCTCGAGTTCTTGCATTCGGCCTCCTCACTACTAAACTTCAAGTGCTTCTGGTCTTTTGAACTTCACCTATTGCGGGGGCATCAAATCGTAAGAACCTGTAGGCTTTAGGTCTGGATGCAAAATCTCTTAAAAGGTATTATTCTCAATCGGGATAAAAAGGCTTAGATTCGAAATCTCTGTTCACAGTTCAAGTATTTAAAACTCTATATTAAAAATTCTCTCTTAGAACTTGTCCAGTTGATGCATATTTTGATTATGTATCAGAATTGTTTCGTGTTTTTTCTAGCACTCGTAGCTCAGAAATATTAGCTGACTGAAGTTAACCGCTAACATCAGGTGTAGGTAACAAAAACACTGACTGAATATATTTTTTATTTAATAGGTCATATTTCAGTGAAATATAGCTGTCTCTTTGAGATATGTTTTGAAAATGAGTTTTAGTACCACTGAAATATTGGAGTTACCTTGCATAGACTGCTAATGAAGTTGCAGTGCACTGGTTTTTGCTGTGCTGGCGTTTTTGTTTCTTTAGCTGCTCTGCTCGTGCGTTAAATTGAAGAACTTTTCAGCAATCCTAAGAAAGCTAAGAGTTCTTCATGAGTACTTACTGGTTGATGAGATTTTATCAGTGGTATTTCCCTTCAACAGTACGCCTGATGGATTTTGATTTTTCTGGAATATCTCTGGCGATTATCGGTAGACCCAAAAATGGAATTTCAGGGGTTTACTATTGGCTTAGTTTCAGTTACTAGGTAGGCTGCATCTCTCTTTTCCTCATTTCTGATTCTTGTGTGGAAGTTGTGTATGCAATGTGACCTTCTGCCCATGATGCTTAGTTTTTTGTTAATTTTTAAATTGTAACTGGTACTAATATATTTTAATAGCTACGACATGAAAATCTCAATAAATATTGATGCTTTGTCTATACTGTATTAAGAATAAAATCTGAAGTTATTGAATTGCAGAGAAACTTTCATCAATGCATGGATTTTAAGTATAGTGGAATCGATCTTCTCCAAATAGTTTTGTCAGTTAATTTTTGTTTTGCCACTCAAAATACAATCACCAGATCACGCATTTTTGTTATGCCATTAGCCAATGAGGGTGTCGCTCCCTCGTGTGACAGCCAATAGGAGCCGCGCGGCGAAGCACGAATTCAAAACTTCATCAATAATTATGTTGACGTCTGTGCCACCGTGTGCTCATCTCAGCCCACCAATAATGCTCTAGTCTGGTGACCGCCAGCCATCCTGCCAGTGTACACATAACTTACCAGCTGTTCGTCCGAGTGTGGTGAACGCAATTCGATTCCAAATTTATTATTTTGCGTGTCACCTGAACTGACTAGAAATGTTTAATTATTGAAATATGAGGATGAAAGAAATGCCACTTTTGAAGTATGACAACATTGGGGCTGTCAGGGTTTCCTCCAACGTAACATATCGAACATATCTTCTTTGTATTCATCAAGGAACTTGTAGTCGATGGATTACTGCACCTCAAACCCTTTTGTTGCTACCACCATCTCTCTGTTGCTACCACCATCTCTCTGTTGCTACCACCATCTCTCTGTTGCTACCTCCATCCCTCTGTTGCTACCTCCATCCCTCTGTTGCTACCTCCATACTTTGTTACTGCTTTAATCCACTGTTTGCTATTTCTAGTTGTTGTCAGGGCAAAAGACCGACTTTTGCGATAGGCGTGTGACTGCTACCCTACAGGACCTGCTTCAATAATCTGGTTCTTTTTCCCATTCTCCCAGTCCACGTTTCTCTCTTTTTGTTGAGGTGTCAAAGAAATGAAGGTTCAAATTTACTATTATGAGGTGTTTGCTGGCGTGCTTTTGTAAAGTCATACGAGTGTCGCGCTTATTAATGGATAATACGCATGCTCAACACTCCCACCAGTTCTTACATGTCTTCAACATTAAAATTCAATGTTCAGCGGACACACATTCTGATTTGCATGACTGTACGAGACACGAATGTTCAAACCTACAAACTGGAAAGTGATCCATAGTTACTGCTTCATTTTTCATCCCATGTATTTCAGTAGATGAATATGAAATTCGAATTCCCTAAGCTTCGTGCAAGTTTAGAATTGTATACTTGCATTAATGCGGCCTCCGTTGAGAGCGCTTTAGCTACGCTCGGTGGGCTGAACTTTTATTGGCTTCCAATACGCGAACGCATGGCTGGGACACGAGATGCAGACAATGCTGGGCAGTGAAGCTTAATTTTATATCACTGGGACTCTTACTTCCTCGAAAAGTTAATCGATACTCAATGTCCGTGCAGCTATCTCTCTGTATCCATAACCATGAGTCTATCTTTATCTTGCATCTGACTTGTATGCAGAATAGCTGTGTGTTTTACCCTCTCTCTCCTCGATGCACTTAGGATATAAATGATTGGAATGTGACATTTTAGAGTTTTCTTAAATACTTCTTTTTGATGATGCTTGCTTTCTCGATGATAATTTTCAAGCCTCCATGCAGAGAAACGCGATAATTCATGATACTTTTGTGACCGGAATTAACGTTACTTCAAACGTGAAGGTATAATTATATTTTTCCCCTTATTTCAATATCTCTGATGTCCACTGATGGAAATCTAGTTTATTACTTTTTATTAGTGTAAAAGTGCTACTCTTTGGTTTGTCTACAACATTTGCTGATCACTGACGAGTGAAGACAAACCAGTTCGTACTTACGTGTCATTGTTGATGGTTGAATTCACCATACCTCGTGTCATGGTGACGCCCTCACAATGCACCCCAAGTTGATGTGTGTGAACGATGAAAAATATTGTACTTTGTTGGAATAGCAGAGGTATGTTTTTTTTCTCTGAAAATCTCTTTCGTATTTATTGGAAAACGGCGTTCTGTGTATTCATGTGCCTAGAACGATTAAATTAATTGACTAATTCGACAATTCGAAATAAATATGATTTATGTGCGTTTTACTCAGCTTCAAAATTTCTCTTATTGTGATGACTGTGAAAATTGTGCACTGGAGCTTCATTTTCATTGTCGTATGTTGTTGACACTTTTGTTAAGGCTCACTGGATGTTAAACTCTTGCTCTGAATGTTCATCAATTAAAAAGCTGTTTATTATTTTTCTTTTCATGCCGGTGTTTTATTCTGTATGCAGAATAGCTTATTCTGTATGCAGAATAGCTTATTCATCCTTCGCAGAATCAGTCGTACTCTTTACTGTCATCTCTTGTAGTTTTGTTGCAAGTAAATTACAGAAGTATAGTGACCGCGTTTGAAGCAACTCGGCACCAAAATTCTCGGGTAAAATGAAGTAAAATTGAGTAAAACTGTTATTTCTTTAAAGAATCCCAATTTGCGGCGTTACTGTTAGATATTTCAATGAATTGAAAATTGAAGCAATTTCTTCATTAAGGAGAATGTTGTATTCGGCTTATTTACAAGGCAGATGTAAAATATTTCTCATGGTATTTGTGTTCTAAAAACTACATTAGAAACAACCTGTGAAGGTGTGAGTTACTATTTGGCCATTTTTTCAATGGCACGTAATATGCTTTCATCACATGACTTACAAGGCGATATTGATGGCATATTGAACAGAGTTTACGTGCTACATTTGTGATTATACAGGGTGGGCCAAAAGTAGGGATACAGTTAACACTTAAACAGATAATAAAGCAACTGTGACCTTACTTGTGGCCCACCCTGTATATGAATAGAAAATCCACGTAGGCTAATGCCTTTGTGTTTACCATGTAGCTAATATTCTATAAAAAAAATATATTATGGAAGCCACTATGTTGAAGGTAAAACAGTTCGTTCAATGTTTCGACCATTGCATAATACAATTGTTTTACAGTGTGATAGTGTTCTGATAAATAGCTTTATTTTGTTTTGTGTGGTAGGTTCATACATTTTTCATTGGTTTTAACTTTTCTAGTTCTTATGAGAGATAAAAATGGGTTAAAAATAGTGTTATCCTTGTAAACATTTTTTACGAGAATGCAGAGTTAATAAAACAAATGATAGCCTGTAGGGCTGTAGTATGCACTCTCATATTGGTACTGTAACGGCGGGGGGTACAAATGTACATAAATTTCTAGAATACTTCACTGAGAATTGTATGAATAAGAATTGTGAACATAAATTATACAACTTTCAAATTAGGCAAACTTTATTACATATTTTAAATTAATGTTGTTTAGCATTAATGGCTTTGTTCAAAAATTAAGACCTGTTCAACTGAATGAACGTGTATTTAGATTTTCTACTCAATTTGTTGCTGTGGGGCGCTGCCGCTTTTAGGAGGAAAGCAAAATATGCCGAGTTGTCTATAATTGAGGTGCAAATAACAATAATTGTCGTCAACTATGCTCATCAATAACATCTTAAACTCTAACGTGAATGAATATAAATTCGAATGAAGTGTCATCTGAAACAAGAAGCTTGTTTCTTTATGATCGCTTGAATTGCTTGTGTGTCTGAGGAAACCTACTCGTGGAAGTGTTATTCGTGCGCGTTTTTATTATAAACTAACGCCATGGAGGCCCAACAAGTTTTGGCTTCTTAGTAGTTAACATTTTTTCTCCAGTAAGATTGACAGAACTCATTGTTTTTAGCGGCCATGTTTTAGTCCCAAACGAATTCTTGTTCGCCAAGTTCAATTTGACGAGAGTTGTCATGGTTAGTCTAATAGTGATTGGCAAGAAGTTGTTCTGAATTTGGACAAAAGTCTGGACGCAATTAAGAATTTGTGAGTCGTAATTACAGCAAATCAATACCTGGTTGTTTGAAATTCTGTCCACGAATTGCGTGACTAGACTTCCTGACAATAATTATTCTTACGTCTGAACATTTATTTCAGAAAAAGACCTTCGCTCATAATTATTCTATTTTTTGTTGTTGAAAATTTTCCCCTGATTACGTTTCTCTATCAACGTTCTACTCTAACGTGCTGGGCAGTAACTGTGCACTGGTCCGTTGGAGAATTCTCTTGTTATTGTACCAAAAATTCTCCTCTTATGATACCGATATTTCTCCTTTTATTATACCGATGATTCTCCTGTTATTATATCGATAATTCTCGACCGGAATTATTAGAAATTATTCACAGGTTTGGTTGAAAATTCCTCACAGGTTTAGTAAAAAAGATTCCCCACATATTTGGTTGAAAATTCCTCCACAGGTTGAGTGATTAAGTCACAATGCAAGCCTTGTTACTTCAAGCGGCGCAAGTTATGACTGCCCTGCAAGTCTGCCTGGGCATAATTCTTCTAATTGATCTTAACTTAAAGAGAAATAATTTATTTTTATAATAAAATCACATCTTTTGAATCTTTACAACAGCAGATATCGTTTCCAGAGACTTTGGTCAATAAATGTTTATTTGTTGGTTATTTCTTAAATATTAGTTAATATATTTTCCTTTAAAGGCGTCGAACGTAAAGGAGAGTTCTGATTGCCATCACTCGCTTATAGATGTGTCTACACGAACCTCAAAATTCATTTTTCTGGGTTGAGCAGAAAACTTTCTTGCCTCTTAAAAATACAAGGGAAACTCGTAAACATGATGTGCTTGCCGTAAAATTTTCAGTGTGTGATCTAGATTCGTAACTTCACTTGTACACATTGGCACGACTTATGTAAGTGCACTGCAAAATTAGCAAACCCTATGTTCATGAGATAGCAGCCATGCTGACACGTTGTCCTGCGTCATGGAACATTCATAGATTTGTGTCTGCGTCTTCTTGTTCTTGTGCAGTGAATGCTGAAGCAACCTCGATAATTTGTAGGTCTGTGTTCTTTTGTCTAATTGTGTTTTTTTTTCAGAGCTCAACCACTATTTCTTTGTTTTTTTCGGTCGTGAATGAGTGTGTACCGAGATAACTTCGATAACACTGATAAGTTTTATTTGTCTTAACTTTTGAGGTAAGAGTTAGTTGTTTTTGAATAGGAACGCCAGTTGGCGGGGGTCTCTTTGTTAGAACTCAAGTTGGCAACAGCGCCAATCTTGCGCAAGTGTTCTTCAAAAAGCTTTTCAATTTCCTCAACATAAATCTTAAAATTTATTGCAAAAGTTGGAAAGGATTCGATGCTTATGCATGCAACTGGGTAACACGCCATCTTCGTATCAGCATGACCACATAGTAACCAAGCATGTTTGCTAGCGCGCGAAATGTTTTGTGACAAAATTGACGATTTTCAGCTCTTCAAACCTTGGCAATATAAGCTGCGGCATTTGGGAGGATTGACGTATTCAACTTGATCAATAATTAATTGACATATGTATGAGTTTTCAATAAGTTTTTTTACAAAAGTATTAATTTAGCTATGCTTATTATTTCACTGAAAACAAAAGATTTGAAAAAATTATTGTACACGAGCCAAGGAAAACAAAATTTTAGGATTTTTCAGGATTAGAGAAAAACTTCGGTCTCCTATATCGAAGCTGCTAGGTAGTGCTACTATGTGAAGAAGTCGTTCAGTGTCTTGGATGCTTATCACGGCACCTTTACTCAGCAGCTTTATTCCGACTTACTACTGACATTGACCTTCAATTCGCATACTCCTACACTAGCAGGATACCGAAAGAGCTCGCAGAATAGTAATTATGTGACTCTGACCTCCATGATGATCTGACCTACACCTAGTAATTGGACTCGGGACTTACGTGGAGGCTGTGGTCCTGAGCTCGATTTTTACACAAAGCTGCTTTCATGGTGTCCTTGCATGTGACGTACATAGTATGAGTACGTCATTAAAATGACACTCGACACTTGAGTTGAGATAACGTCCACGCGTTCGTGCTATGGTCTACAGACCAGCGTTTGAAGTTTGCTCCTTGGAAGGATTGTTGCAACGAAAATTTAACTCCAAACCAAATAATACTGTAATGTGGACCATGAGTTATAATGTCATGCGCGTACCATCTTGATTTAGCTATTCATGTGACCTGAAGATGTTCGGTAAGCCCTCAGTTTAAAGCTGACTTGTAAAGTTCATACGAGTATAGTTTCCAAAAGGAAGAAAACATGTCATTGTTCTGCTGTTGTAATAGAGTTTTTTGTTTGAAATGCAACATTGTAATAAATAAAGAAATTATGATTATGATAAGTTACTGTCACCTAAAGGAATAGCTGCAAAACAATCTCTTGCTTTGAAAGGTACTCGTACAATAATGATGCATTTAATAAACTTAATGCGTCTCTCTATTCGGTGATTTATGTATATAAAAAATATATTTAGTGAAGGAGTTCTTTGTTGTAGACGCCATAGATGTGTTTAGACTTGTAAAAAACTTGTATTGTATAAGTTCTTCGGTAGTGAGGTCATTTGATCATAAGGATTATTCATTAAACGAGTATAGACTCTAAAAGTTTACTACACTATTTTGTTGCTGTTATTTCAGAATATATTATTCTATTAGCTTCGAGTACTTTCCCACAGCCAGAATACTTTACTTCCCGTCGCGAGTGCAGTTCACCTTCTTTTCACTCCTGAGGTCCATACTTGTATTACGAGGGTTTTTTTTCTCAACCTCCGATGGGCTATAAAAAAAACAAATTTACATGACTTAATAATTTGATTATCAAAAGTACTGCAGGGTTTTACGTATTTCTCTACATAATTACCAAAATGGATACAGCCCTAGTTGCTTGAAATACGGGCAATTGAACATGGCCGCTGCGATCGATGTTTCCGCCAAATGTAAGTCACGAAGTGTTATCCATTTCCTGCAAGCAGAAGGACGTAGTGCTGCTGGCATCCATCACAGAATGAGTAAAGTGTACGGTGACAACTTTAACTCGTCGAGTGACAATGAACATAGAGTAGTCTTTCCAGTCTGAATTCGATGTCGAGTGACCATAAATTGCTGTACCATCGTCAATTAATGTAAAATATACTGCAATTAGCAGAAATATCGCAAGTCTGACAAATCGCTGTGTCTACAATTGGACACCCCAGTTGATATCCACGTATATTCTGAAATCTCCACTGTAAAATCATACGCACAACTCAAAACTAAGAATTTATGTGTTGAAATTGCTTACAAGAGAGATATTAGTTATAATACAGTTTGATCTTACCAATCATCGATCTTTGAAATAAAGCAAGCGGCTTCATAGTTCTCAAATTTTTTCAATGACAGTACCATCACCAAATTAGATCTACGACAAGTCTTTTGCAGTCATTGTCATTTTCAGAGAAAATTCATCGGTTCTTATTTTTTTTTTTAGCATATCCTAACTATTTTTTTCCATCCTGCTGTGGAGGCGTGAAAGTGGTATAGTGAGACATTCCTTTCATTTTACTTCACATGGACTCTCTGCGTTTCAGATGAGATATTCGAAACAAGCTTCGGCTTGTTTTATAGTGATTAGTGAAGACATCACGACATGAATGACTGGTCAGAACAGCTGGGCATGAATGATGGATGAAGGCCACAGTGCGTGAATGTCTGCTTAAAGCAGCACAAGCGGAGTGACTTGCTAAGACATGACATGAAAGACTGGTTTAGCAGTGCCCTCGTGCAATAGCTTGTAGATGTATGTATCCTTTGAAACGTCAATGCATATGGAATTCTGCGCCTGTAAAACGGCTTGTTTATCCGCGCGTCAAGGAGGAGGAGTAAATACCTTATTCCTTTTGTGTCTGGAATCCCAGGAATTTGCTTTGTGAGCCAAAGCTAGCAGATTCCTCTCTATCAAAATCCGTGGGCCGGCACCGAAGCCAGGCCTCCTGCATTTGCTGAGGATGCCGCTCATTGCGTACCTTAACGGAATTTGATAGTTTGTTCACATGCAGAGGTGGTTAGGCCGTGGTTTTGGACCGATGAAGTAACGGCTTGTGCATCTTCGGAAATACTCAGCTCATGTTTATAAAGCTCAGATCATATTCATTTCTATATAACCCGCAATGTACTCTAATCAAGAAAATATGGTTAATAAATAAAATCTAAATTGTGAAGTTGATACCGAAATCAATTAACTAGTTTGAAGAAGAAGACTACACATATTTTGCAGTTTCATATTTGATCGATGACTACATGAGCTGAAAAGAGTGCATCATACGATGGAAGTAAAGTTTGTTGTGTCACATACGGTGTAACGGAAAATTCCTTTTGCCTGATTTGTGTTGTAAGTTCATAGCAATTAAATCAGAATTTTAAACCAGTGAAACGGGACTTGGGCGAGGGGGGGTATTGAGCTCTTGCTTAGTGAGGAATTGAACCTCGTTTATTTATTTAGTGGTAAGTTGTCAATTCTGAATGATTGTCGTAAATATGTGAGACTGGAGTTCAGCGTAACTTTCTTGATCGGAGTGTGTAACCAAAAGTCATAAGCTTTTTGATCAGGGTCGTGTGACTCCATGACAACAGATCGACTAGATCCTGCACGAGTTCTAATCGCCAGTAAATTTTTTGTTGGGTTTGACGCAAATTTTCATCAATTGCTGTATTTTCTGGTGAAAATGGCGCTGATTTCCGATTGTTTGTTAGTCTGCCACTGAAACTAGACTTAGCTTAAGGTTGTCGACCTATACTCTGCATTTCTGTTGGCTGAAAACCGTAAAGCTGTAACTGATGATAATTTTTTGCAGGCAATTTGTTTAACTTTTCCTATACAAAATATTAAACATTTACCAATGAAGTTAACTTGGAGTTCTGAAGTTTCTAAGTAATCTCTTCGAATGACGAAGTTTCAAGCAAAACGGCGACTGTATTCAATCACCGTAATTAATTTTTAATGGAATGATCAAAACTTTGCGAGTATTGGCTTGGACGAGGATATCGCTGCCGTCGAAAATCCACAAAACTGCGTCTGTTTTGCAATCTATTTTTAATTCTGGCTCGTAAAAGGAAAGGAATTTAGGCTGATAAATTTTAAACGTGATACATGACCCACGGACTTACCCTAACTTGTTTGACATTTAAATACCGCTGTCTGCTGTTTTTATTAGCTTTACTGAAGCCCTTTGTATAATGCCTGTGCCTATCAAATAGAACGGTGGATGTTTCTCTTATCATAAGGATAGAACTTTTTATATATTGTTTTCTTGTGTTTTTGTTCAAGTTAATGATGGTCAGAATGAAATTATTTAGTCTCTTGAATGTGAAAACAAATTTGATGATAATCTGTGCAGTAAATGTATACATCGTTCTTCTTCTTGGAAAACCTTAATTTTCATATTAGCTGTTCAGTTTATCATAGTTCCAGTAGTGATCAATTTATTAACTGTTGAAATTTCGTATTTTTTTGCAAAAAGGTTATGTAAAGTTCTTTTATTGATAAGAAATCGATTTATTTTCAAACGTGTTGTAAAAATGTCCATTCTTACGCTGACTACTATTTGGTGTGACCTTCTTTAGCCGCTTTAAGTGTTTCAACATGCTCTGGTATTCCAGTGAACTTAACATTTCTTAACCGTTTTTTAACTTTTCTTTACATTTTATTATTTATTTCCTGAAGAAATCTTGTAGGAAGATAGCAACTGAACATACGCAACCAAAAACACAATCTGCACGAATACAAACTGCTGTAATAACCATGGAACGACCTATGATGTTAGTGGCAACAGGTAAATAGCCAGACAAATTATGACTTGATTAATTGATAAACAATGAATAGTAGGTAAAGCACGCTTTGCTACTACAGTAAGTACAGTGAGTTCTACTGCTACAGTAAGTACAGTAAGCTCTACTACTACAGTAAGTACAGTATCTTCTCTTATGCTTGAAATATGTAATATAGTATGTAAAGAAAATAACTGGTAAATGTAGCACTTTTCTTTTCGTTGCTCAGAAGTGCAATCAGCATGAGTGTCAGCCCAGACTTGACGTGCCTGTATTGCCTGTGTCATGGTTGATGTAAGCCTAGGCTTATTTCTTGGGCAGTAGGCTCGTAATTCACTGTCCAGTAACCTGATATTTGTTTTTATTCGAGAGAGACTAATGCCATCTGTTTACAATTCGCTTGCAATCTTCTTACAAGATTTTTTTAAATAAAGCAACTTTTCAAGAAATAAAATGTTGAAAATATATGAAAGAAATGTTAAAGTTCACTGGAATGTCAGAGCGCGTTAAGGCACTTAAAAGGCTTAAAAACGCTAAATTAAGCATTAATTAATGTAAAAAAAAGATATACAGGGTGTCCAAAAAAAAAAGCAGACCGAACTTTGGATTGATGAAGCTATGCAGTTATTGTTGGTAATTTAGTTCTGTAAAGGTCAGCGTGTTCACTAAATATTTGTCCCTTAACAGCGAAAAAAAATTTTGTTTCCTTGCTCGATATTGTTACAATACTGTTGTTAGTAGAGGCCACCGAAAGTACGTTCGCTTCGGAGTATGAATGAAACTCAGAAGTCTAAGAATAAAAAGTTATAATACTTTTTTATTGAGTGTTTCATTACCAATAAATATCCTTTAATAATAACATGATGAAAATTTTACATTCTGAGTATTAACCTTTCCATTCATAAAGAAAGCGGCTTCGTCGCCAATTACAACTTATTCCATGAAACGAGCATGTTTGTTGAGATGTCATTCAGCGAATAGCCTACGACGAGGAAAGTCTGTTTCCAGAAGTTGATGTCTTACATGAATCTTGTAAGGAAACCAATGTAAATCACAAACAACAATACGATTGAACGATGACTTTGCTAGAGTCGAACCATTTCTTCTTACTAACACTTGTGGAGTTTGTAGAAGCAAGTTTCGCACATTTTCAACATTTTCTTCAGATCTCGCAGTTCTTTTACGCCCTCAACGGCCTTTGTTCAAATTACGGCTAGTTCCTTCTTGTTGGTAATTATTAGCATTTTTCCAGATGGGTATCTTTGCATGGCGATCTTCGACTGCGGAAATGTTGAGCAAATAAGGCCTGTACACGTTTAATGCTTCTAGTCGAAATCCAGGTTGTGATTACAAACACTCTTTGTTCTTTTGTTAACTGCAGAATGAAGGGTATTTGTGAGGAAAACTTAATATTGCAATCATGTTTTATTCATGCAAGTCGTGTTGCAGATACTGATTTACATAAATAACAAGCTGACCTTTACAGAATGAAATTATCAACAATAACTGCAGAGCTTTATCAATTCAAAGTTCGGT
>VCRD01000030.1:712591-784637 GCA_006783055.1 Trinorchestia longiramus
AAGCTCTACTACTACAGTAAGTACAGTATCTTCTCTTATGCTTAGTAAAGAAAATAACTGGTAAATGTAGCACTTTTCTTTTCGTTGCTCAGAAGTGCAATCAGCATGAGTGTCAGCCCAGACTTGACGTGCCTGTATTGCCTGTGTCATGGTTGATGTAAGCCTAGGCTTATTTCTTGGGCGGTAGGCTCGTAATTCACTGTCCAGTAACCTGATATTTGTTTTTATTCGAGAGAGACTAATGCCATCTGTTTACAATTCGCTTGCAATCTTCTTACAAGATTTTTTAAATAAAGCAAGTTTTTAAGAAATAAAATGTTGAAAATATATGAAAGAAATGGTAAAGTTCACTGGAAGTCAGAGCGCGTTAAAGCACTTAAAAGGCTTAAGAACGCTAAATTAAGCATTAATTAATGTAAAAAGATATGCAGGGTGTCCTAAAAAAAGCAGACCGAACTTTGGATTGATAAAGCTATGCAGTTATTGTTGATAATTTAGTTCTGTAAAGGTCAGCGTGTTCACTAAATATTTGTCCCTTAACAGCGAAAAAAAAAATTTTGTTTCCTTGCTCGACATTGTTACAATATCGTTGTTAGTAGAGGCCACCGAAAGTACGTTTGCTTCGGAGTATGAATGAAACTCAGAAGTCTAAGAATAAAAAGTTATAATACTTTTTTATTCAATGTTTCATTACCAATGAATATCCGTTAATAATAACATGATGAAAATCTTACATTCTGAGTATTAACCTTTCCATTCATAAAGAAAGCGGCTTCGTCACCAATTACAACTTTTTCCATGAAACGAGCATGTTTGTTGAGATGTCATTCAGCAAATAGCCTACGACGAGGAAAGTCTGTTTCCAGAAGTTGATGTCGTACATGAATCTTGTAAGGAAACCAATGTAAATCACAAACAGCAATACGATTGAACGATGACATTGTTAGAGTCGAACCATTTCTTCTTACTAACACTTGTGGAGTTTGTAGAAGCAAATTTCGCACATTTTCAACATTTTCTTCAGATCTTGCAGTTCTTTTACGCCCTCAACGGCCTTTGTTCAAATTACGGCTAGTTCCTTCGTGTTGGTAATTATTAGCATTTTTCCATATGGGTATCTTTGCATGGCGATCTTCGACTGCGGAAATGTTGAGCAAATAAGGCCTGTACACGTTCAATGCTTCTAGTCGAAATCCAGGTTGTGATTACAAACACTCTTTGTTCTTTTGTTAACTGCAGAATGAAGAGTATTTGCGAGGAAAACTTAATATTGCAATCATGTTTTATTCATGCAAGTCGTGTTGCAGATACTGATTTACATAAATAACTAGCTGACCTTTACAGAATGAAATTATCAACAATAACTGCAGAGCTTTATCAATTCAAAGTTCGGTCTGTTTTTTTTGGGACACCCTGTATATGTCATATGTATGAAAATGAATCGAATATTTGCAAAATTTATGATAATGCGATCAGTAGTGCACGTTTTTTTAAATGTATATGAATAAAACTGAATATGCTTAGTATCGACATTCCGTGGCGTATGATCTTTGCATGTTTTCGACTATGCGCTTAAATTGCAGCAATGTCTTATCTAACCATGAATCCAGGGTTATAACAGACAGGGTATTAATGTACGCGTTCTACATTAATATATGAAGAAAACTGCTGGTCGGGAGGTTAAGAATTCACTTAGTGTGTGCATTCTTGCCAAATGATGGATGCTTTCTGCACTCGGGCACATGAAGTGAACATGTTCTGTATTTACTCATGAAATAAACATGTACTGACTCGTGTCCTGTATTTACTCGAATAAGTTTCTCCGTTTGTAGATCAGAAGTGCTATTTTCATTACTGTGTACGCGCTTTTACAGCTGTGTGAAACTTGATGAACGACTTTCTTTGCCCAGTTTTGAAATTGATTTTATTACTTAAGTTTGATCTCTCGTCACTTGGTTGTTCGTTAGTTGTATGGGTGGATCTGGTCACGATAGATGAAGCTCAGACGAACGTAGCGAGCAGTCGTGCATGTGCGGGCACCTCAGTGTGCCCTATTTCCTGATCAAATCTAAATGATTTGCATGCTGGGGCTTAGCTGCTACTATTGACCTGCTAGCTGGTGAATTGTTGAGCGTTGTTCAGGGTAATTATTTCGTGCATATTACTTCGCGTATATCACTTCGCGTAGATCACTTATCACAGATCACTTATCGCGGATCACTTATCGCGGATCACTTATCGTGGACCATTTCGCTTGAATCACTTAACGTATGTATGATACATGCATGTGCCGCTGTGTGCTGACTGCCATTGTGAGGTCAACCCCACGTGCCTCCAGCAAGATGCTCGGAGAACATCAAGCCACATTTGTGGACTCATGCAAAGCAAACGACCGCATATCTCCTGATGGATCGTGGCACAGTGAGTTATCGCTGCCCAATGACAAACATTTCATCATTTGCTTGTGCAGCTACCAGGGATCATTGTATATCCGTTGTGATTTGCTGTAAATAATGTGTAACTCTTAGTGTGATTTATTAGTTTCTGACCATGCTTACCTCAGAGTTGGGACATCGTAAGAAAAGTGTCTCTCTTCATTGAATATTTCGTCAGTGCAACTTATGAAATATTTCCTAGTATTTTTTTCCTTATGAATATTTTGAATAGGCTTTCGAAGGTATGAAAGCAGCTGCGTGAGCAGGCATAACAAAAAAAAAGAAGACTTGATTTACTGTATAAAATCTGCTGCGAGATGCTCTCTAAAATCCGAGCTTATTGATGGCTGCGCTATCACTATTTGAACATGGAATACTCCAGGCAAAAGATCGATAATATTTCAGACAAATTGCATCGTGTAAGAACACTAGCCCACAGCTTACAATAAATTCTATGTGAATTTATAGTTCATGTCAGAATATGTTAATTGGCGAAAACTGGACATAATTTTACAATAAATCTTGAATGACTTTGAGGGACGTGGTGCTGACAGAAGGTTCTGACTGTCCTATGGAGATCAGATCGATTTACAGTAAAAATACGTAGTAGACCATTTCAGTTCAATTCCCTCAGTCAATTTTAGGTAGAGGGCGAGCAAGCAGTGTCAAGAAGTTACTTTTATCAGGTGTGATGGATTGCTTGTAATAGACGTGCTCATGGTGTCGCGTACTTCTGTCCCACGAACTGCCTTACATTTTTCTCATAAATTGGGCTTCTCAGAGTGCTACTGGAATACAGCAGTGAAATTTTGACGTGGTGTGTAGCTGCTAACACCACTCGCATTGCTAAAGTGATTGTAACCGTCCAGCAAGTGGTTGATGCCAATGCAACGTGGCTATTTAAAACATTTCAATATTTGTTTGCACATTACGTGTTCAGTTTTTTTTTGAGCTATTTTGTCATTTTCTTCTATTTAATAACTTGAAGCCAACTTAAGCGTTTACTATGTATGTACTGTAAGATAATGTGCCCACTATAATGGAAGTTCTTATTCTTAAATAGGTTGCCCAAATATTAGTTAACCTTAAATGGTCAGCATATAGTCAGTCGTTCATTGTCGTGAATAGTCTGCACGGTTGCTAGTTTTTCATCCATGTTGTTGTCTGCTTGACTATCACGAACACCAGGACGGCTTCGTCCTACACACTGCTTCACGTTTTCTTTGTCATTTCTTTTAGCACGTGAGCCCAGTGTCTTGATTCGATTTAAATTTAAAAATGATTACTGATGGTACTTGCATAAAATTATTCTACTATTCTACGACAAGTATTATACCATTCTATAACAAATTGTTACACATTATTCTGTTCCTATTTTTCTAGAGTTTAAGTATTATTTCACTTTTTGTATATATCAAAGTGACTTTGTTATGTACAATCATTTTTTATAAATCATTACTCAAAAGAGTGTAATCCTCTTACGAGTAGAAGAACACATTTTCCTTTTTTAAAAGTCAGATCTCGCTCATCTATCATTTCTGTTTCATGCACGCGTGAGAAATAATATTGCTCAAATCAATTAAACTATTCATTAGACTTTACTTCATTGGACGTGTGATGTTTTGCTAAGAAGCTTAACTATGCGTAATTTGCCTTCAAGAGCAGCACACAATTCCCTGACCGACCGTAGCTGTAGCAGTTTATTTCTGTGCACTGAACGGTGGAGGCTCTGGAACAGCATGTGTCCCTCAAGAGTCGTGAAGCTTCCAAGAAGATGGAAGAGCAAAATTTGGGTGCGAGCCAACCGTCCGCTGCTCTTCTTCTCGTGCTGTGCTTCCCGGGAGTGAAGTCGAATCCTGAGACCCTTTCCTGCTCATTGTTTGTGCTCGAGCTTATAAGTAAAAGTCCAGCACTTGAAGTTATTTCTGGTCACCAGCTGGGACCCCTCCTGTATCTTGTTTTATGTCGCCTTTTGCGAGTAAATGGTTGAGACTGGAAATGATTTGGGGTCGCCAGCTGGAACCTACTCCTGTATCTTGTTTTGTGTCGCCTTGTACAAGTAAATATTTGGGACGGGAAATGATTTGGAGTCTTCAGCTGAGACATTCTCCTGTACTATGCGCTATTGATCGAATTTATACCAGTCCCTACCTCTTAATAATTGAGAGCCGTTAGCTCTGTGGCTTCGCTTTATCTTGATATAATTTCGCATTTTATTACAAATGATCTGGAAGTTTAGTGGCTGAGAGTCTGAAGTTGTAATTCCCTGTTGAAGAGGGTTTTAACATTTTGGTAGTGTAAATGAGGGCATTTAAATATTTGGTAAAAAGTGGTGATGCTCTTAGGGCAATCTTGTTTTGTTAAGAAACATTGCTTCTGATTTCACTGTTTAAATTAATGCTGTGTTAATATACTCGATCATATATTTTAATTATTCATCCAAGTGTGCAGTTTAGCGCAGGTTTGTGAATGCACTGGGTTTGTATTTTGACTTACTGCACTTTTAAATAATTTAATGAATTGGTACGTAGCAGTCGTAGCCAATTATTTTTTTCCGTTACGTTAAGAGTTCCGACCACGTAATTGTAAATCTAGAGCTTCAACAATTTAGGATCAGCTTCCGTAGTTCTCCGATAAAAGTTCGTTGTTTGAGGAATTATATTTAAACATTTGCTTTCCTTGAAATGGGAGTTTCTCTTTAATGGTTGCAGGTCGCATCATCTGATCTCCGAATCGCAAGAGATTAATTTTCCCATCTTGTGTATCATGAGTCTGAAGCTTCAGTTATTATTTAGGATGCATCGCAGAGATTAACGAATTTTGTCTGCCTATTAGTGATCAAAATCCTCCGTCAACTTCCACTTTAAGGGAGAATTATTTTGATGAGAATCATGTATCTAAAATTCGTTGTAATTCATTTGCATTGGCTTGTGTTTAAGTAAAATTGTATCATCGATGTGACAAGCATCGTGGCCGTGCTCCTAGTGTTTTTGATGGATTCTCTCATGAGACCTTGTGAAGTCTTTAGCGTAAATCAGAAAGCAATTTTGTGATGAAGACTACTCTGCAATTAAGCTGTGTTCTGCAGGGTGTCCCAGCGTTACCTGAAAACAAACTGACGCAGCTCAAGTTTCTATTGTGGATTCTGCAATGAAAAATCAAACTCAATTTTGAGTTGCATCAGTTTGTTTTCGGGTCCCGTAACGCTGGGACACCCTGTACAGTCTCGAGTAACGGAGAGTGGTTTATGTATGAATTGATCTTATTAATGTCAGCGAGGACAGTGACTACTCGATGTGGAAATTTATTGGAATCATTACGAGGTAGACAAGCAGAGAAAGTAGGTATTGAACTAAAGTTTTCTGTACAACAAATTAATAGTCATTACAGTAGGGATTTAGATATCGAGCTGTAGTGAATAAATAGGATTTTTCTTCAAGTAAACTCTCACTGAAAAGGAGTATGTACACTGTTTATCAACTAGGTTTTTTGCTGCCCTGTGCCGTTTCAAAAACTCTTTTGTTTATTATTCCTTGAACACCCACTTGAATATTATTTTACTTAATCTGCAGGTGACTTCACTTATCTGTCAAAACTATTTTCTTGATACTGGAATAACTTCGAGGATATTCACTTATCTGTTTTTAAAACTATCTTGTTCGCTGAAATAACCGTGAAATTTTACCACCATATGAAGTACATAATCTCCAGCCCACTACGCACTGGAACAGTCTTGCCTACTAAGTGAATAGTCTTCAGAGAGATTTAATAACACATCGTCCAATTTTTGGAAAAGACCGTGATCGTTGAGAGAAGCTGACCGTTGCGTGCCTTGGAATTTAAACCAAGGCAGCCAGACAAGCAAGAACTAAGGGGGCAAAATAAAACAGAGCGCAGTCTAATTAATTTCCTCTGAGGTGGGGAAAGCATTAAATCAACGTGACCATGGCGACACACGCAAATTTAATTAGAAAAAAAATATTTGTGTTATGGAGGCCGGCATTTATGCTTTCCTCCAACGCAAAATGATTATAATTGAATTTTAGTTCAAATGATTTTTCGATAACATTAACATAAAGAAGAATTCCAATTTTACGAATGATGATAACAAATGACTGACGAGCAGCAAGTTAATCTAATAAGTAGTTTTCGCTGA
Organism: Trinorchestia longiramus; assembly: GCA_006783055.1. Lineage (NCBI taxonomy): Eukaryota > Metazoa > Arthropoda > Malacostraca > Amphipoda > Talitridae > Trinorchestia > Trinorchestia longiramus. The sequence continues at coordinate 719,183 of VCRD01000030.1, forward strand.
CTAATGAAGGGCAGTAAAATACATGCTGGCACTGCAATGAATTAGAAATGTGAAACAAGCATGTATTATAATACTTGATGTCAGATACACATACCGTGAATTTCTGTTACTACTTTTGTATGCTGGACGAACTCGTATGGATGCTGTCAACTCGAACAATTGGTCGTTGCTGCTCAGGATCACAATAATACCTCAATGTTGAGTGCAATAATGACAACACGGTAATGTTGAGTGCACTAATGACAACACGGTTATGTTGAGTGCACTAATGACGACACCATAATGTTGAGTGCACTAATGACGACACCATAATGTTGAGTGCACTAATGATAACACCATAATGTTGAGTGCACTAATGACAACACCATAATGTTGAGTACACTAATGACGACACGGTTATGTTGAGTGCAATAATGACACCATAATGTTGAGTGCAATAATGACACCATAATGTTCAGTGCAATAATGACACCATAATGTTGAGTGCAATAATAACACCGTAATGTTCTGCACTAATAACAACACCATAATGTTAAGTTGGGCGACTCCAGACGGTAAGAGACAATTTCAAATACCGCTTTGTTATATTTCTCGCTTAAATACTTCTGCGTAGTTGCCCGTGTGATTTAGAGAAATAACGGTTTTCTCTAGTTTCTCGACTTAAGTCAGTTTTTGTGAGTTCCTACAGGTTTAAAAATGAAGTATAAGCTCATTAGTGATCATTTTACGTAGATGAAACTCGAATGTATTCAGTTGACACATGAGTAACTTTGTGATACTGTTTTCTGAACTACATACCTGTAAAATGTTGATACAATTAGAGAATTAGTAAATTTAAGTCTACTGAAGTCGTGCTTCTATTTATAATGATTCTTTCTTCATTCACCAGTGGCTTACCACACTAACTGTTGCACGTAAATTAATATCATTTACGTATCATGACGCGTGTTTTTCTTCAATTTTTTGTGATGACCAAGCCAGGGCTGACGTCTAGTTTCTCCACTTGCTTAGAGCTGCCCCTTTTTTGTTGTTCTGGCCAAATAGTGACGTTTTCCTCCAAGGTTTTTGGTATACAACAACCGATTATAGCAGCTGCTGCTAAGATTTGGAAAGATTAAATCTCAATGGATGCATTGGAGTACAAAATGACTGTAGGTAATTTTTACATATATTGAAGGTAGGAAAATGTGTATGGATATGAATGCATATGGAGGAATTTTTATGTTCCACTATCGTGATTTGTAGAATGCCTAGGGTATAGAATGTTATAACGAGTGGAGTGCATGCAACATACTTCTCTCACGCTCTCTAATTCTTGCGATTGGATGTTATCAAGAGTGATATACTACATGTAACATACTCCTTTCATGGTTTTTATTCCTCCGTCATATTGAAGCTTCCTGATCTCTTCGCAACTCTCGACAGCGTCTCATTTGTTCTTTCGCCGTCTTGAGTCTCCTTGTGTTTACAGCGATTAAAATGGAACTAATTATGTAGAACAATTAGTATAATCATGAGCAATGAAATAATGCTGCATAAAAAACGAGTTTAGTATGTATGGTATATATTCACAGTGCAATATCAATATTTCTATTATACCCTATCTAATATATAAAACAAAACAACGATGTAACGCAAATATCGGAATAGATGGGTCTTAGAGTATGCCAACGCTGAAGTTTTATGTTCATGCAACCAAGTGTAAAATACGAACAAACTACGACCAACGACCGCGCAACATTAATAACGTTATAGACACGTAGTTTCGCACGTGTATAATTGCTGAAGTATCTTCGTTTTTTTAACTTTACTCACCTAAAATGAAGCCTTTTCAGTATTTATCTACATACATAATAGACTATGTATCTTCATCTCCCCCTCTTTCTCTGTATCTGTGTGTGTCCGTCCCATTACTTGCCATCTATTACTGAAGAAAAATCATTGAACTAAAATAACAATGGGTGTGCATGTATTATAAACATTGTATTGTGGCTACCAGAAGCGCCGGTTTACTATACAATACTCAATTTTTTCTGTTATTAGATTTTATTTCTTACACGGCCATGTTATCGGTAGATAAGATGCAGAAGGGAAGTTTTGAATGAAATTAATGAAAAGTATTTATTTAAAACCTAATAATTCATTGTAAATTTTTAATGCATTCATCGTTATAACAATTTTAAATTAGTAAAATCTAAATCGTGGAATCTCCACGGGAACTGTCGAGTTTTAATATATTAACCTCTGTCTTCTTCAGGAGGCGGGAGGGTCTGTCTCGGACCCTCGGTCGTCGTCCCTCCGCCATTCGACGAAGGCAAACGGATCTTCGTCAGTGGAGCCTTCGTCTGTCACCGAGGCACCCCCGAAGAAATCCAACTGGGAGGTCATCGAGCACTACCACAAGTCAGGCCTCGTCGGGACTTCGTCGTCGCCCCGTAGTCCAAAAGAAGACAAAGTTCAGTTCCAGGATGACGAAGAGAGCATATTGCATGAGGGCAGGGGGTGGTGGGACATACCTACGCTGTGTCTCCGAATTTTCAAGTCCTCTCAGTTTAAAAACATTCACGTGGAAGTGCTTTATCAAAGATACTTTTTGCGGATGAACCAGTCCAATCTGACAGTTTTACTGGCATTACTTATCATAGTAGTTAGTTCAATTATCGGCGTGTCTCTGTATTTAGCTAGCGATTCCTTATCTTACGTCGTGTTGGCTGTACTTGGTTTCTTGCTTGTGCTTTACGGTGTTTTGGAAATATTACTCATCCGTTCTTGGGTGCAAAATGAAGTAGCGCTCTACGTTTTCTCGTATATCGTCCTAGTGTCCTTTTTTGGACTTCAGCTTCTGGTGATGTTGTTTCCTGACAATCGCACCGCGTCCTCCGGACTATGGGCGTCGCTAGTTTTCATTTACGTGACCTACACCTTCTTGCCCCTGCGCTTACCGGAGGCTACTGTAGGAGGGATCTTGCTTGCGCTCGAGCATGTCATCTGTTCCGTGTGGGTGTCCCACCATCACCTCGACAGGGACCTCGTCAATAGACAGGTCAGTCATTTTTTAAGTTTTTCTCTTTTGCTACATTGCGTACCATAGAAAACTTTCGTGTTTCTTTAATATTATATCAACTAAATTACTCAAAATGGTCATGCCCTGTTTACAATCGTTTTTTGGTGGTATCCTTAATTGAGGACTGTGAATGTTATCTGTAAAGTAACCAGTGTATGGACTGGACACTGGATCATAAATCTTTCCCACATTTTGTTTTTCGAGTATGTATCACATTGGCCAGTGTTCAGTTTCTTCTTCCCCATTAAGTGAACGAATTAAAGGGAGGTGTAGCAGACTCCTGTGTGGTCACGAAATTAACTTAGTGGTTCTATTTCATCTTTTATGAGAACTTTAAGACTTTGATATCCACTTAATCTCTGCTCGGTGACCAGAGGATTGGGTTACGGAAAAATCAATCAAATTAGCCTTCCGGAATCCGTTCCTTCGTTGTGCCTGCATTGGAAAACACAAAGTGGTTCACATTTACTTCAAGTTTGTCTCTTACATTTATGGGCACAATTGTTCTTTTGCCTAATTTCATATCTGCATTTATGTATCCACTTTTGTACTAATTGAGTCATCCAAGCTTGTGCGTCCTGGGATAACATCTTTTCTTTAAATATTTGTATCTAATAAGAAGACTGTAAGCCTTCCAAAACAGCATCATAGCATTTTCCGAACTGAAGTTCTCATTGCAGCGAATGTTTCTACATTGCGTTTCAAATAAATGAGGTCAGTGACGACACTTCACAGCTTGTAATTCCTGTACAATCACGTGGATCTACGTGACTGAATTTTGTAGATCTGGGTGGTATTCCACCGTGATAAGTGTTTTGTGCTTCATTATTGTCGCTATTGAGATGAAGTTGATTGATAGAGCAATCGGAAGCACTATTTGTCCTGCAGCGAATCCCCGACAAACCTTGGAATTTTTTTCCTAGTTACGCTTCCGTTTCGATGTTTTAGCGAACAGGAAGTAGTAAATGATTTCATAATATTGGCGTCTGTTGCTGGAAATACACTCTTTAAGCACTTAGTGTTGATTTTTAATTTACAGTTACGTTTCTCATTATCTAAAATGGCCCCGATTCTACGCACCTAGTTAGATTGAGATATTTTATCACAAAATAAATAGTTTAAATAATAAATCTTCTTTCCTTGCGATGGAGAAAAGTGTTTTGTGCATGTGAGAACGAAAACGAATTTCACGTGAAACCATTTTTGTGTGTAAGAGACTTTGAGCGAGTGCGAGTATCCGCTTAACTTTAGCCACAACGACTCGCCTCAGTGCAATGGCATTGCCAAACTTTTCTCAACTCAGACGGCCTGTGAAATTTCATTACAAATTTAGTACTTCCCTGAGTTGTGGTGAGCTTCGGAACGCTATTCTTCATACAAGACTCCGTGTAATGAAGTTTTATTTTCTCTTTCGGGCCTTTCCTGGACTTTGATCCTCAACTTTTCAAAGATACAGTTTATGGTTAGCGCGAGTCCTAAAAAGTTAATAACATTGGGCAGACTGCATGTACTGAGATGCACGTGATGAGTTGTGCCATTTGTTTGTTGAAACTTAATTGCTAATGTTTTGATGCCTTCTTGTGAGTTATACTCGATTGTATTTTCCGAATTCAAAGAACAATTAGCGGTTTAATAGTTTAGAAATTGCTATTCAACACTTCATGGTTGCCTCTGGATATTCAAGACTTAACAGTTCAACAATCGTTTGTAACATCCATGGCATGGAATTTCTTTGGCATACACAATGGCAACGCTCGAATAAGAAGAGAATTATACGGTAAGATTTTTGAAATCCAACTTAACATATTTACAGGTTTTACGAGACTCAAACTTGAAGTAAAAGTTTTCTTTTAAAAAGTTCAGACAGTGTCGCTCTAAAGTCCCATTTGGCATCTTCTCTGGGAGACACTCAACGTGACACATGCAGTTGATGTGGTACTTAGTATTCGCCGTCGTCTCTGCCATACCGTGGACTCTGTCTCCTCGAGCTCTTGCAGTGCTTTTTCTCTGCTAGTTCTGGCTTCCACTGGCTGCTGAATTAATTTTTTTTATAAAACGCGCTTGCAATCTCATTTTCATCAGGATATCTCCAGCTGTTTTCTGTTATGGTATAATATACCCTTTGTTATGGTATAACATACCCAGGCTAACTCCTGGCTGTTTTTTATTGTCACTTCTTAAACATTTAATCTCCGACAGGGACAGCAATATACTAGGCAATGCTTATTCGAGGACATTCATTTTAGCCTGTAACCGGGTGGTTAAAACGACCTATACGTGCTGCCAGGTTACTGGTTTATATTCAAACACCCACGCTGACGGAGGGACCAAGTAGGCTGACGAACTGACTATTTCCTCAAAGTTTCAGATCTTCACACGTGTCTTAACTACGAACCTCTACCCCAAGTCCCTAGATGGATGGGAACAGTCACTGGAAGCATGATCACTAGTATTAAGATGTTAATATTGAAAAAATTTGTGCATATATTTCATGTATATTTCAATGGAAGAATGTTCCTTCTTTTTCTTCATTTTTTGCTCATAAGGTTGTCAAAACTGCTGATAAATTCCTTGGATTTATTTTTTTTACACGAATGATACTTGTAGGCATGTTTGATCGTGTTGAACTCTTGCGCATTAACTTGAAATTCAGAAAAAAAAAGAAAATACTCGTATTATGCTGTGTTTTTTCCAAGTATCATTTGCAACGTTTTTATAACTCTTCCTTAGCTCCATTGCTCATCCATGAACGACACGTGGGTGTCAGTCCGTTGAATTTATTGGCACAGTCTTCATAGTACGTCAATAGGCGAGCCTACAGATGTTCGCTATCTAAATATAAATTGATCAAGCGGGCTGAATCACACGTAAATTGTGTTCCTATTTTCATGTTAATTTCTCTCCAGAAAGTGCCAAAGAACATTATTTGATATAAGTTTTTTCGTAGTACATACGTTAATTGAGTCTTCAGAATAATTCGTTTCCAAATTTTTTTGTACGTTCAACATTATAGAAGTCTCTGCGCTTCAATTATACACTAGAATTTCCCACCCATCAGCGTCTAATATGACTGGAAGGAATTACGAGCTAACGAAAAAGTTATTATCGTTTCAATACTTAAGCTCTGCATGAAGCACGACATAGCCCCATTAACTTATACTGTAGTGCGTTCCTCTATTAAATTCTAATACCAATTGAGAATGCCGTGATCCTGCTGAGTTCACAGGCTCGGCAAGTTGTTTGGTAACTGACTCTTCCTTGAGGCTATACGAGTTACAGGACGTGGACTCTTAGATGGGCTGGGCCAAGCGTTGGCTCCAGCGTGACAGGAACGTCTGAAAATTTCAGTCTTTCTGTGGAATGCTGGACTGCGCGCAGTGACTGAAACTTCTAAATTTTCTGTTTCGTCTTTCAGATGTTGATTTATACCCGAGGCTAAAGAGAGAAGCAATTCTCTATTCCAGAGACTGGCTCAGTGGGCGCCGACGCAAAGGGTTGTTTGGAGATCAGTGTTTCGGCGTTAGATGCTGGCTTAAATATTATTTGAAATGGAGAGAGCTTTAAAGTTTTTGTGCTGGGCTTGGGACTAAAAGACTCTGAGATTTGCCGTTGAGTTTTTGACTGCAGAGTACGTCCATGAAGAAAGAATTTGAAATTAGAAATTAAAATTTGAAATTAGAATTTAAAGAATCTTTCAAATTTTATTAAAAGAATGTCACATAGGTATTTTAGAAAATTCAATTTGAATTTTTTTGCATTGGTATGGTCGATATAAAATAAAAACGGATAGGATTTCAAATTTATAAATATATCATTTCATGCACTCGAGCTACCACGTAAAACTACACGTAATGTTATCTGAATCTGAAAATACGCCGTCAGTACACTTTCCTGTTATTATCTAACAGAAGTTTTCGTGCTTCAGAATTTCAAATACTCGTATTTCTTGTAGAACGGTTTCCGATATGTATAATAAATTTGTTGAAACTTTCTTTTTTTACGGATTTATTTGGAAAAATAAGGACTGCCTAAGTCCTTTTCCTTTCTGAATTGTCCCACTGCTCTCTTCTTCAGCTCGGATAATCCGGCTGGTAAAAAATAGAATGAGTTCTGAAAATTACTTGGATAATTTTTTGTGAATATCGTCGGGCCTAAATATGTTTGGATATTTATATAACATCCAAATATATTTAAGTTTAAGTGTAGTTCTAAAAATACAGTTCCTCATGTCGCATTTTAGCATGATTACTCGTATCTTAAACTATCATACCTTGTGTGTTCTTTGGATCTATAGATCCATCCAAAGCAGCTCATTCACTACAAATGATTTAACTTTTCGAATTATTTCGCGTTTCATTGTTCGATAAACAATTGAAACCATCGGAGTGAACTGTTTAAAATTAGTTTATAACTTTAGACATCTATCTCTTTGGGGTTGATCTCGAAAAAATCAGGGTCAAGGACCATCTTTAATCTCTGGGTTGAAGGTTGGCGAGTACATCACAGTGTAGCGTTGATCGAATTTGTCTTTTTTTGCCTGAATTTCCGAAAATGTGGGGAAATTTTATGCGATGTAACCGAACATATCTTTTTTAAAAATTGAAGGGCTTTCTGGCATGCTTTTATTTATGATTCCGCTATTTCTCATTCTGACAAAACATTTCTGAGTTGTGTTTGTTCCATTTATGTATATTATTGAAGCTCACAAAATTATATCATTAGCGTAATGAAATGACGTCGTTATTGCACAATTCTTCTCATATGAAATTAAAGCAACCTCCGGAGGCTTTTGAAGTCCTTCAGGCGTCAGTCTGAGATTCTGAACTCACGAAGAGATGAAGAATTTTTCTGCTATACGGAGAGTGCGATTTTTGCAGCGCGCATTGTAAAAATTCATCCAAAAATAAAAGGATCCAAAAACACAAAACTCAGAAAATGATATCGGAAGCAAAACTCCGAACAATTTTGTCATTCTCTTTAATATTCTGTATTATCATTCATCGTGATGTGAGACCCGAGCCTGGAAGTACAGTAACTGAATTCTCTAACGAAGAACATAAATGTGAAACTCAAGTTGACTGAAGTGATTTAACACGTTCCCTGCGATGGGGCCCACCGGTGGGTCACATAGCTTAGGTTCTGTAATTTTTTCCAAGTCTTTTAGTGATTATGTGTACAAAGTAAAGATTTGCACCGGCTAGGCAATCGCAGGAAACATTAAGTTAAAGATGCTGAGTTCTGCGTCATGTTGTTAGAGAAACTCGTTTTATTCATATTTGGAAATCAAAACTTCTATATTGATGTTCTTCACGATCTTGAACGCTGTCTTTCCTGTGCACCGTATCCAGTGCTAATAAGTAGCTTTTTACGAGTATTTTGAGTGGAATTTAGTGCCTGGAAAACGTAAACTTGGTGCTTTTATACGCATTTTAGTATGATTACCCGCATCTTAACCTACTTTATGAGTATACTTTTGCTGCTTTAGAACATGTGTTCTCAGCTGGTATAACGAATGGAAGGTTAAGGCTGCATTTTATTTCTGCTGATTCTCTACACCTTAGTATTTCATTCCCAAATTTATGTATTTGATGGTCCAAGCTGTGCAGTATATTGAATAGCAAATGTTTAGGGTCAATTATTAACATCTTAGCTTGTATGAGTTCTGTGAAAACTGCTTTCTACGTCGTCAAGCTCGCCAGGTGCTTACCAGAGGCGTGTCATTTGCTGTTACGTAGGAATTTTTTCAACCAATAAATGGAAATGAAAGTATTCTACTACAAAGCGATTGAGTGCATTGAAGCTTCTTCTTTGGGTTACCAAAGTGTATAACGTGCTTCGATCACTAGTGAGTTCAGTATTTGTTCACGTTGCTCTAATTCTGCGTGGTACAATTAAAACTAGTTTTGTGTCAATATTTCCTGTTATTAATAGATAGGATATAAAGTTATAATAATCAAAATTAGCAGTAAATTCTTGAATGACGCGCATATTTTTTAATGAACTACTAACATGTTTGTCTGGCACAAAATTCCGCGCAGGGCTACAGAAATCTTCAAATTCTTTCGTCATAGAGAAATAAATATATTCGCCCAGAAAATCGTTGAGCCTCTACGCTCTCTGAAAGCTGTCGAGCTTTGTTTTTTCTACAGAAAATTTGAGTCTCTGCTCTACGTTCTGAGGTATAGCAGTTTTGTTCTGTTTGCAAATGCAGCTTTGTATATCTGAGTATAGCTCTGGCTATGGATGAGGGCAACTCGGAGCTACTGACAGAAAGCCATTTGTAAACGTCTTTTTCCTCGGCATTGTTGCCTTCAAAAGAGACTAAATCGTTTTGGTGTAAGTGACGAGCTTTATTTACCTATTGTATTTTCTAATTGTATTAAAGGTCATTTAAATTCAAAATAGGGTTTTCATTTTTCACGTGTCCTTAATGGAAATGTTACGTTCAAATTTTCTTGATCTGTGTTTACTTGCGCCATGCTTAAGAGTATGTTATATATATATATTAGTATATTAGTATATTAGTTTATTTATATATATATTAGTATATATTAGTTTGCCAATCGACAACGATGATTATAAACACAATAAATTTTAGTCGGATTTAATATTGTTATTAGTTTCTGCACCGCAATACATTAGAACATAGAGTATATCGTAACTAAAATCATAAGTGTTGCAATCATGGAAAAATATTAAAATTAATGATTGCAATTATCGCGTGTCAATACTCTCCGACTGATCGTCCTTCTTCCGTAGTTAAAAGGTATTCGTTCAAAGCGGCTTGCGTTTTAATTCTTTTTTAAGTCGCTCGTGTTGCTCAATGTGAAGACAACTTGAACTATATCAATCTAAAATAAAATGCAATCTAAATATTGCCAATAGAGGCAGTCAGTGCAGAGGAAACTGCTTTAATAAATGAGGTGACAAGAACCACTTGCAAATAATTACCTACCTCGTGCTTCAACTTTTTCCTTTTGTTTTTGTGCTTTACTTCTCACACTCGATTATTTGAGGGCGTAAATTTTGCCAAGTAAATAAGTAAGCGAGTTTCTTTACGTTAATTTTCCTGCAAAAATACGTAGTTTTTATTCCTTGAGATTAGTACGCTGCTTCTGTTGAAATTCCTTTTTCGTATCTCATACTTTAAAACCTTATTCGATTTGAAGAGGCGTCTGTTTTTGCTGCTGCTGCTGGTTGTTTGTCATCACTTCCCTGCTGCTTGCATCCTATCATCGTTTGTTGCACCAAGGACGGCCATCTCAGCGCCTCTCAAGTAACCTTCGCACAAAATCTAGTTGGTCGGCCTCCGTAATCCTTCTTTGTTCTTAGTCCTGAATGACCCCGGCATTTCTGTACATCACAAAATGACTAGGCTGCTATGTGCCCAACGATGTCGTTTTAATTGCGAATTAGAAAAAGAAGGAAAGCTGTGATTCTGGGTGGCTGTTATCAGATGGGCTAAATGAGTTGTATTGACTACTTGAGTTTTAATGCTCAATTAGTTGCAGTTCATGCTTTAATTATGTTAGGTCCTAGATTATTTACTTTAAAAAAATCAGAACATCGGTATATGTGCACCTGTTGCTATTCAGTATTTTAAAACCAAAGTCTGCACCGATTTCATATTAAGGAATTTTCGAGATGATAGTGAAACCCTTTACGTTATTTTAAACAGGCAGGTTCCTGAATCGACGTTTCTGGAAAACGAACTTTATTCGGGCAAACGATTTAGTTATAAGTTTTACGTGGAAGCTTTAAAAAATTGTATTATTAATTGCAGGTTATGTTGTTCTAACATCAGAGAGAGAGTTAGGTTTAGATCTAAATTTGTTTTCATCATCATAATATTGTCAGTTTTTACATACTCCCTGTTTCTATGTATAAGGTTCCTGATATGGTTCAAGTAAGTTGTGGAATCTTGCTAGGCTGAATCGATGAAGTCATTTTTAGACAATTTTATTGGTTCAGAACATGAATAAACGAGTGTATGTTTTTCTTTTGAAAAATTTCTCTACGAATTTCCTTTATTTTCATCCACTTTTCAAACGAATGTAATCGCTATTTCCCATATATGTAATACATTTTGAAAATAATTGAGAAAATACACTAGGATATCACAGGCGGCTGAACAGTTTCAACTAAATGGACGAGTGTTGTGAAAAATTTCCACCCGGGGAACTCGTGACGAAACTTCCATTAATTCAGGAGAAAGTTCTGCCTAAATCCTGGCGTTTTCATCGCATGAACCAAAATTTTTCAGTGAATTCTATGAGGAATTTACCTCTCTGCAACAGCTGAACTTTTGCTCTCGTCGGATGAAGGCGCTGCAGTCGCTTGCTATGTTCCACTCGAAGCTGCGATCATTTTATTGAGAGCTTCGATGAATTGTGTGTTTATTTCCTCCGTAGCAAATTTTTGATCTATTGAATTTTCTAAAAAATTGGAATATTTCGTGGTGGTCTTCCTTCGCTTATTCAGTGTTACTCATGAATGCAAAAAATGCAATCCATTCATGGCTCTCCAGCAAAGCAAGTTGTTTTCTATATTTCGGTGAAAAAGAAAATATTTTCATAGAATGTAATGGAGCGTTATTTGTTTAAAAAAAATGCGTTATTTGTTTAAAATTTAGGAAAACGAATTTTTTCTAGATATGAAGGGAAAGCAGAGGTGGTTTACAGTGACTCAATTGCGGTATTAATCAATGAAATCAAAAAAACTTTTTTGGTGTTTGGAAAAGTCATTTGAGTAACATTATTTATAATAATAATTATTGCATTTCATTAACAATATATATTTTGAAGTACGTACGAGTACTTATGAGGTTTTATGCAGATTCTGATTCTTGACATTTGTCTTTTCTTTCGTTCATATCAGTTTTTGAACTTTAGCTCGAGCAGCGCAAAACTTTGTGTTCAGTTTTTCTCAAAGTGAATCAAGAATTTGTTGTACTTATGGGGAAACTTCAGACAATTGAAGAGACCTATTCTATTAATTTCGGGTCTTTTATTTTTATATCATATATTTGAAGTATGACTGTTTCTCATAAGCTCAATATCCTTAATATTGAACCATTTGTGATTTTTTACAGTTTAAGTGAACCCTAATTTTGTTTAGTGTTGTATATTTGTTCATTCGGTTTGTATTATTCATGTTTAGCATTGTATGCAATTTTTCCGTAAGATTTGTATGCGATTTTTTTTGTCTTTTCATTCACTTTCTGTATTCTGAAGTTCATTTATTAACTAGAATTTACGTTACACATTTTTTTTAGCAGTGGCCTTGCATTATCAATGTCCGATACTTGTAAAGTGGCTTGGTAAAGATTCGTTTGGCATTTCTTGTTTCCTGCGTGTAGAGCGGGGTGGGATGCAGGGTAGAGAACCAAACAAGCAGGACGTGTCAAGACCAAACGTTGTTGACAAGTCGTAACTCCTACGACCGTACAGGTAACTCCGGCCTGTACACTGCCGGGTGCTTGCGTGTGTGATACTGAATGCCTCAATCATGCAATGGAACAGTCTAAATAACTGAATGACAAGCGCCAAATATGGTTGAACATCAAGCATCATCAAAACTGAACGTCTTTTCTGGGAAATCTGTTCCTAAATAGAATTTTCTTTTTTCCCTTCCATGACGTTTTTTCGCGAGTCTTTCACAAACTTCTCTCTCGTCCATGTCAGCCTACTGATTACTGATAGCTTTTACTTCTCAGTTTTTCGTTATTTTATTTTTTTAAGGCGTTCCTCTTGACTTCTGTTTTTAGTTCCGACTTCGGCTGCGACCCTACGTCCAACCAATGTTAGATTTTTAATGTTCAATTTAAAGATTACTAATTTGTAGTTTCAAGTTGATCTTTTCAACTGTCTGCAATTTTGTACTATCCATTATTCGCGTATATCACGTACGCTCGTTATTACCCTCCGTAAACCCTGTAATTGTTTCCAGGTTTTTGTTAATTTATTATCTGCCAGAATATTCTATAAGGAATGTTTGCTTACCTGAAATTAAACGTAATTATATAAATTTTCCGGCAAACCAATCAGGATATACTACCCTATAATTTGTGAAAGTCGCCTTTAGATGTTTGATTTCTTGTATGTAATCTTGGAATATTATTAAAGTTCGACTGCTACAGCTATGATGATTTCGATATCATTGCTCAAGCCAAGCGCATAAGTCTACGCCTGTTTTTCCTTAAGGTTTTCATATAATTCGTTGAATAACTTCTATTCTTTTTACGATTCTAAAAGAAGTGTGTGCATGGTTTCAGGGAAGGTCTGCTTCAGTTGTTATTAAATAAATAAATAAATTTGTTCCTGGGAAAGGGAAGGTCTAGAACCTCAAATGGCATCATATTTTTTATTATTCTGTCACCCATGAGTAATGAAACCAATGAGCCTCACCTGAAAATTGCCCAACCGCCAATTTCATGCATGATTTTTTTATCTTATTGCGACATCGGGAAAATATCCCCGTAGATTTTCTGCTCGTTTGTTTTCATCCTACATCATTGTTCAGGACGACCGTTCGTGAACTGAACTGAAACTTCGACCTGATTCCACTTATTTCTTTTATTACAGACGGTTTTCTCGAGTGATGATTTTACATATGCGCCTACTCGCCTGAAATTCGTGGTAGCAAAAACTTCAGTTGTATATAGTTGTATCGGGGCAAATAATGTTTGTCGGAGCTTAGCCTTTTTTATCGGAGACCTGCTGCACATGTACGTACCCCTGAAGCATGTTGACTCAAGAAGACATTTATACCGAGCGGAACCAACAATGTGTCAACTGGAAGATCGAACAGTGCGTCAATATTCTCTTTGCGTGTGAGTCCAGATATGGTCTTACGTGATTTTCGATATACTAGCGTTTGGAGAGTACCTCGAATACGATAACGCTCCTCAAAACTTGTACAGAAACGTAAATCAATAACGGTGTGAGCAGGCCTTTCGAAAACCACTCGAATGTCTCTCGCTGAAGTTCTACTGGTAAATCGGCGAAGTTTAACTGATGTCAGGTATCCTAACCAGATATTGACATGATCCTCAATTGTTTCGAGGTGCAATGGGTCCAGAAATCATTCTGATGGATGATAATGCTCGCCTTCTCAGAGCACAGGGGGTTGTCTTTTCGTCGGAAATCTAATGAAACATATGTCGGATGTCTTTGGGAGGCGAGTTCCTTCACGTCATTGCATAGGACTCGCGAACTCCTCCACAAGAAAGATGATCGTTAATAATTCAAAATGAAAGTGATGCCGTTATTCACAGCATGCCACGTCGTTGTCAGGCTTATATTACTGACAAAATTCTGACGCCATGTTGAGTAATAGTTATTAGTTTTATGTATGAGTGAAATTGCACACATCGAATGGAACACAAAATACTTCCTATGTTTTTTCATAAACTGATGTTGCAGTATTTTTTATTGTTCTTTGTATTAGGTGACAGTCTATGATTTCAGGAGTAAAATGAACTCAGAAAGGGGAAATTTCACTCTGTTGCTTCAATTTTGGACATCAGTGTAGTTATTATATTAATAAAATTTCAGGCGTGTATGCAAAAGGTTACCCACAGGTTGTTGACATAAAACCTCAAAGTCTATGTGAACCGTCTAATGCATTAGGGATCTTTCGATTATAGTACTACATTCTTCCTAAAATAAAGATGATATTGGTGACTTACCGTCAGTCATGTGCTGAATATACGTTCGGTGGGCTCTGTGTACCCTGAATAATTACGCCATTTTGCTGGCTGCAAGCAACGAATTGCCCTATAATTTGTCGGTGCTGTTAGTTAGGTACCCGTTACCCTGGTGCGAGGTTAATTGCTATTGCGATGGTGCTGGGTGAGTTAAGATAACTCTTGTTTTCAAACTCACATCATACGCAAGTGTTTCGTGTGAATCAACGGAGTTTGTTGCAATTACGTAATTAGCTTCATGTGATATGCTTGCTTTCACACTCCTATGATCAATGCAGGTCAGCAACTAGCGTCTGTATTGCTTATTTAGCTGTTCTTGTTTGCAGTAATTTGGTGAGAAATATCGCATGGTGATGAGAGCAAAACTAATTCGTGCCATGAAGAGAAATGTTGTTGTCTTACAAGACGAATTCACATTTTGTGTCAGCAAAAATTAGCAATAGAATACACTTGGCCAGAGTGGTTCTGATTCGAGTAACTATTGACTGTTTCTTAATTTTAAAAATTAGTGAGAACGATGCGTGTTGAGGGATTATTTTGCTATTAGTTGATAAAACATTTCAAGTTGTATAGTTATGAAATTCCTTGCGTGATCGACAACTTCACCGGAGACTAAATTCAATATTTACTGGAGAATCTTACATTTTAACCGCTCTTAAAAAAAATTTTGTTTCTGTATTAGTTCGTGCATTGTGGCTGGTAAAAATTATAAATTCTTGTGGCCCTTAGCAGGCGTGCAATTAAAACTAATTTCGATGTTCTTCAAAGTTAAGTTTTAATTTTCTAAAATTACTGTTAATTGAAGATGGATCAATGTTTTTCAAATTCATTTTTTTGGAGGGATAGAAGCGTGAGTGCACGTCTAGATGGTATTAAAAGCAAAATTCTTTTGTTGAAATATCTTGAAATTAATTATAGCTAACGTACAGTAAAAGCGTTGCTGAGAAATGAAGTTCTCCATTAAGTACTTGAGTAAACCTGGATATTTCATTCATATGGAAAGTTTCTCTGCGTTGTAATAGCGTATGTGCACAGCGGGCAGCTGTGTGACACGGCCTGCTGTGCTTGCACAGCGCTGAGTCATGCCTGGAATAAGCAAAGCAAGCTGTCATGAGCAGACTCTTATGAACCGCCTGGAGACAAATGACCAGTCGCAGAGTGAAAAAGTAAGCCACTGCCAGGGCTGCCAGAAGGTTTTTATGAAAGGTACTGGATCATGAAAACCGTACCAAATAATAAAAATCTCTATATAATTCTAATTGACTTGAACGTAATTAGAATAAAAATTAGGACTTCTTATATACTACAAATATTTTCATAGCTTTTAAAAAGCAAGTCTTTGATCGCCAACTGCAATACATAAATTGTTTTGCTTTACTATTGTAACCAGCTCTTCATATAGATTCAAGCTCGTCGGTCAGGATTTTTCAGTAAGGATTATAAATTTAAAAATGCATTGCCTGAATCAGTATGTAAGAGTTTTTTGTTTTATATTATTTGACAGTGAAAATATTCTTTCAGCGCAAGATGAGGAATGAAATGTGGCAAGTTTAAATTCGTGTCCATTTTCTTTTTTTTGAAATTTTATATAAAACGTTTCGGGTTACTTTTCATCAACCCGACCAGTAACTTGCAGTGTTAGTGTTTTGTTTTGAAATATTCATGGTCGTCTGCTGTTTTAATAAGATTGAATATAAAGGTGAGTGAGATGATTGGCTGCAGTTGCACTTCTGCGACGTTTTCAGAGTCCATTGCTTTGATTAATTCCAATGTTTTGATGGAATCATTGGGCAAAAGCCGTTTAAACATATGCATCGTTAAATTGTAATTAGAAATTTAACGCTTTGATTTGAAATTCCTGCAGTATCTTGTCAGTAATTTTTGATTTATTCTCAACATAAATGGTTTCGACTTTTGTTCCGTGACAAATTTCTTCAATCCTAAGATAAGTCGATGGATCTTTGATGTTAATTTTAGTATTTTTTATTTTTTATATGTAATTATCATGCGCTTGACAAAGTAACCGAGGTAAGCCTTAACACTGATACTAATTTAGTTCCTTAGTTAATGCATTTCAACTAAAGCTTTCGATTTCAAATTCCAAGCTAAGTTTATTAACGATAGGTAAGATGAAAGGTAGATATATGTAGTAAATTTTAATTAACATTCTACAATCGATTGAATGTTACTTTCACTGATTGACTTGTCTTCTGAGGCTGCAAAGTAACGTATGCATAACGTGAGTGAAAGCCACTGATCTAATATTCTCTTCGCCACCTGCTCTCGCGACAACCATCTACAACTAATTTGTACTATCTGTCGTAGATCAATATTAGTGAATGGTCGTAATTCTTTAGAGTTATTAAGATGTTTCGGACGATTTACAATATAAGTGCCAGTTCTTCAAGCTAAATATTCTACTTCACTAGTAAGTTCTAACCGAACTTTTGAATCGCGTAAATGCATCGAGTAACGCAGATATCCCTGTATATAAAGTGAAGGGTCTTTTTACTTTAATAGACACTGAACATCTTCTTCGTATCATAGGATATTAATTAGTGATGTACCGATACCAGAAAAGAGGCCGATACCGATCCTCAATTTTTTTCAGGTGCCGATACCGATACTTTTATTTTTATTAATAAATAGTAATACACATTAAGAAAAAAGAACAATTATGTACTGTTAGGCAACTCAGGATTGCACTCCTGTACAACTATTAAACATGAAACACACTGGTAATATATTCCGTCAAGATAATATACCATACTCCTTTACGATAAAGATAGATATCTCTGATAACTGTACATACAATACTCAAATTAAATAATTCTAAAGTTGTAGTGCAGAAACATTTAGCTTTCACTAGAATCAGGCAAGAGCCTGTTCCTTTTGAGGGTGTTTATATTCCCACCTACATCACCAGCTTGGTCGACTGGTGAGCGAGTCTGCTTTCGAGCGGGAAGACCCGGGTTCGAATCCCGCTGCCGACATGGTTGACGCGGCTAGAAATACGGCATGGGACTTGGGTAAACAACCGAATGATTATCGAAGTAATTATCCGACCCAAGAATGGGCCAGAAGGTTCGTTCCTATAGCCTCATTCTATTCTATTCTATTCTAAAATACGCTCGCTCTCCACTGATGAAGAAGGGGCGCTGATAAATATTTAATTGCAAATCGGGATCATGAATTCCGAGATGCCAAGTCGTTTTTTCTGTAATATTGAAGTCTCTTGAGGCATACAATTGAAAATTAATTTACTCGAAAAATATTTTTTGTAATATTTAATACTAAGTTACGAACTCTGTAAAATAAATCATAGGCATTATTCATTAGGAAAATTTAAATTAAGTAGCATCCTACAAGCATGCGTTGCATGATCTCAGGCAGATGTCACGTGTTCTTGCTTGTGTTTGTGAATACGTGTACGCACACTCAAGCCCCTTCTCTTTATGTAAATGAAATAGGTTATGACAATAATTATTCATGTTCAATCATAACTCTTGCTATGTTCAACATTAAATCTAACTTTTATTATTATATCTGATGAGTAAATAAATACACGCAGTAAAGGTTCGTTATTAAGCTGGTCTTCCGAAATTTTGCATTACCAGTCCCGTAAAAAAAGTATAAAAGTGTCGGAGTATCGGCTAAGATTCTTCATTTTTTGGACACCGATACCAATACTCGAGAAAAAGACCGATACTGCCGATACCAACACTATCGGTACATCTCTAATATTGATTACATTTGAAATAAAAAGAATGTTATCCTCATTTTGTTATTTTTTACGAGAATTTAATACCTTATTGGCAGATTTGGCCTTTTTGGCATCACCAGCTTGGTCGACTGGTGAGCGAATCTGCTTGCGAGCGGGAAGACCCGGGTTCGAATCCCGCTGCCGACATGGTTGACGCGGCTAGAAATACGGCATGGGACTTGGGTAAACAACCGAATAATTATCGAAGTAATTATCCGACCCAAGAATGGGCCCGAAGGTTCGTTCCTATAGCCTCATTCTATTCTATTCTATTTGTGCACGTCTATTAATTGGCTACTTGTTTGATTAGTCGTCATTTCAGAGATCAGTGAGTATTTCATTCCCGTCAATAACAGAGTTGGTGTTAAAGATGTTCCATTGCCATTTAATTTGATACATTGTATATCTTTTTATTCTGTCCAGAAGGGCACTTGATCCAGGTATGAAAAATTTCGTAGTTGATGAGTATAAATTAGGGTCCAAATTTTTGTTTCGAGCGACTTTCGTCAAAATGCAAAGTCGAGCCAGTTCTCGCATGCAGGAGTAACCTTCTCACTAATGCCACTCGATATCACGCCTCACGTTTGAGTTCAATATTGCCTGCTGAAGTTCAGTGACTCTTAAGCGAATTGTATTTTCTGACGCTCACAGTCAATTTTTGCTTCTGGCTTAGTTTTGGAAACGAGCATCACATTTCATCTCTGGACCCTTTCCTGTATTCCAGTCGTCGGGATACCTTTAAATTTGTGGAGTCTGTGTCACAAAGTTGTTTTAGCTGAGAGAATATATATAATTTTTATAATTTTGACAAGCAAAACGGTTCAGTTATTTTCAGAAGTTTAGGGATATTGATGTATCATATCGTAATCATGTATATCTTTAATATTGTTTATCACTCCGCACTGTTTTATATCAGTTTGAATTCTAAGCCATGGGGGCGAATCTTATCTCAATCTCAATCATGATTCTTTTTACTGATCAATGTTGCAAACATCGCTTACTATTGTTAAAAAATCAATACTTTTGTTGGTGAAATCAGCGTTACTGAAAAAGCACGACGAGAAACGCGTGGTGCAACTCAGCGATGCTCAAGAGCGTAAGGCTGACAGGTATGTATGTCTGTACTTTAATTCAACCTGCAAATATGAGGAAAAACTTGAGATTTTCTTTCAATTTATGTAGGAGAACCTCCTGAATTACTCTTATCCTCCTCCGAAACAGCCAACAAGTTTTAATGGCTGGTGAAAGTTGATGTCAGAATATTGGCCTGATATTTAGGTTTATGGGTCCACAAATCGCTTCCTGGGCATAGATCAATTTCTACCTAATTTATAGGTCTAAGATTTGCTTTTACGGGCGAATTACATTCTGATACGATGACGGAAGGCTCTTGTGACTTCCTTATTTTGTCTAAGAAATTTCCTGCGCGTGTCTAGCGTATAAATGAAAATCTCGAGTCGCTCAGAAAAATGAGTCGTCTACTCCCCTTAAAGAAATGAGTCCTCTACTCCACAAAAAACGAGCCTTCTATTCTACTCAAAAAATAAGCCTTTTTTCTCTCTGTAAAATAAGCTTTTTACTCTCTTCGGAAAAATGAATCTTTTACTCTCCAGAAAAATGAATCTTCGGCTTGCGTCTCAGAAATTAGCCGTGCACTTTCAAACTAAAAAAGTAAGCTCTCACTTTTCCACCAAGAAACGAGCCACATGCACATACTCCTCTTCTCGTAGTGAGGATCATCTTCTTTCTTGAAAATAGTCGCGCAGTGTCCAATAAAGAGTGTAGTCTTCGTGGAAGAATAATATTTTCTACTGGTGCAAAGAAGCATGGGTTTTGCCTCCGTTGGAATTGGGCTGACTCCTCCGAGAACACCCGATGCCTCTTTTCATGCATTTCAAATGCAGTGCAGTTTGGCAAGGCGCTTTTGTGGTGCAACTAACAGGGCAGTTCTTTACCGTGTCATCGCTTTCTACTCCTGTGTAGAGAAGCCATTTCGCTGCTAGGCAAATGAGAAACTTCATTTGGTTAATTATTTTGGAGAGTTGCTATTTTTACGTGGTTGAATCAGTTGAATATTTCTGATTCAACTTGATTAAAAATAAATGATGTATCCACAAAATTTAACTCTGTTTTTCGAATTCAAATGTCCGGCTTCTAAATATTTCATGTAATAATGCGGGATCATTCATGCAACTGAGCGTGTGACTGCCCAGAGAGTGGCAGCTTAGGCAGGGGACTGCCAGGCATCACGGAGGAGTTCGCCCAACTCAGAGTTTGGCGGAGTTTCAATTGTAAGACTGCGTGGTTCTTCTTGAAAAAATCCAACTAGCATGACTTCCATTTTTGTGCAAGATAAACATTAGTAGCGTGTGGAAAATTAATGTCACTGTAAAATGTACTTGGGATGAAAACTGGATCTCATAATGAAAATTTGCACCATGGTTCAAATTAATATTAACTTAAAAATTGGTTTAAAAATAAGAATTTATGAGACAAAAATAGTTTTCTGGATGGAAATTAGAGTCGGGAGAAAAGTTAGGGTCGGAATAGGAATTGATGTTGGGATAAGAATTGGTGCCGGAATAAGAATTGAGTCCTCAATGATGGGAAATGCTATTGATCGCTGAACACATGAAATTCTTGCTGCCCTCAGCCCCTCTTCAAAAAGCACCAGAGACCATCTTGCAAGAATTAATGATATTGCAGAACAGGTTCGCTATCTAATCACTCTGTTTGCCACAAATAATTGTTGAAAAACATTGTTCGTGAGCTAAAAATATTCGTGCAGGCTCCGAAAAATGCCGAGTCTCGTAAAGCTTTGCGTTTATTAACTGGACGAGAACCCTGACCAGAGAAAGGTTTTAAAATTCTACGGATTCTGGCACAAAATTTGAACTGCTTCTTGTGGTTTCAATGTTATTTCTGATGGGCATTACAAAGCATTGAAAAATAGGAATATTGCTTGTGATTTAGATGTCATAATTCAAATTGGTTAAAAGTAGAAGTGATGAATGATCAGTGTGACCCTGCATGCTATCTGTCCTCGTCAGCATGCTTGAGGAACTTAATATTTCTATGAAGTCTCCCCAGAATTAGCAGAGGAGATAATTCTCTTCTCACCAATACAATTTTGTTTTTTGTCTTTTTCAGACGCTCACTTATTGAGAGATTACAGTAGAAATCCTTAATGATAGTATATAAGTTGAAAGTGAAATTCCATTTGTATTCATGTATCATAGCTGCACTATAAATTGCATTCAAATTATCTCTGCGAGCATATGTGAGTTGCACACTTGTAACTTGTTTCTGGTTTTTGACTGGAAACTATTTCCTGGTTTTTCAAATCCAATTGAAACTCCGTTGTTGGGATGCTTATTTCATAGAAAACAACTTATTGGATATCATTCCGTATCAGATACCGACCATAATTCAAAAAAAGCTCTCATGCAATCCTCTTATGCGCTGATGTTTCTCTGGTGAGGAACAGTAATGAATAATACTGACAGGTTTTTGCATCTGTGGTAGTCTTTCTTAATTTCTGACCCTAGCATGCGTGACTTCAACTTTGTTATCATCTGTTAGAGTCAATATGTGAGTTTAATACCTGACTCTTCTATTTGAACATTAAACTTAAAATAACAGAACTTTACGTTCCTTGAGCTAACATCAAAACTTTTCTAGTCTCATTAATCTTTGAATACATGCTTTAAGTTGATTTTTACTCTAAGGTCTGATGTGAGGCATAATTTTAAATGTAATGTATTGTTTAACGTAGCCTTTAATTCTTGTTCGTAATGCGGTATATGAGGCAACCAGTGTCACATGGAGGAAGACGCCATCGCCTAAAAATTCTTTTCTATGCTTCCGAAATTTCACAACCGAGCTTGATTTTTTTATTTTTTGGCCCCATCAGCTAAGCGATGCCGTCTGCCCCTCAGGCGCAGCACTTTGTATGGAGATTACTCAAAATTTGTTTTTGGCATCTTCGTCCTTGAGCCATGCAATACCTCGTATGTCAGACCATGCCTTAAAATATGCACTCGCATTACTCTTTATTTGCTTATTAGACGTTGTGTTAGACTTTGTTGGATTTCACGTTAAGCTTTTTTTTGGTACAATTGGTGCGTACATAAACCTGATGCACATGTAGCTACGATTATCTGGTCCACTTTTCAGCTATAATCACTATGCATACTTGTGTATCCAGTTACCAAGTGCACTTGCAGCTGTAAGTGCATCTCAGATGAAGAGTTAAGAATTTTACAAGGCGTGGAGAGTGATAGTAAGGTTCGAAGTGTGTCCGACGCGCTGCTTGTCACGGAGAGGCACAACGCTGCTCACTGTCTTCTGTGAACCTATCCCTTCCATCTTGTATTTAATTAAATTGCCGTTTAGCGTGCGGTCAAATATTCCTTACGCATCATTAAATGTATCCGCATTACATTATCAAAACATTGATATTTCATTCTTTTGAAACACCCATAGTTCATGCTCACTAAGTTATTCAGCCTATATCTGTGACAACAATGTACTATTTGCATCAATAAGTATTTACGCTACACTATAGTCAAAGAAAATGCAAATATTATCGTATATTTGAAATGTAAACTTTCGTTACCCAATTCAGTATTTACTCTACATTATAGTCGAGGCATATAAAATTATTTTGTACTTGAAATGCCAACTTCCATTACCCAACTCAATATTCATTCCATCTCGAACACCATCTTTATACCCACTGCAGCAAAAAAAACTCTCTTCAACTAAAATTTCGCTGTAGAAGCAAGGCAATATTTTTATCTGGGTGAGTTATTTTCTGCGTTACTATCTGTGCGCAAAACTGATCACCTTGACTTAAAATGCAAACCATTTCAGGTCTCGGGTCTGCTGTTTGCCGCTCTTTTTAATTCTTTCCATGGCTCGGCAGAGACTGCCGACTGCTCTGCTAATTTTCTTCGCTAAATACTTCTAAAGGAATTCTTAAGTCGCAGTGTTCAGCCGTTGAGTGCTCAAGAGAGAATGTTTCTTCTAAAAGCACGTAGGACCGCTGAAATATCTTTAGGTCATCTCATGGTGTGCTATTCCCTCTTTCTCTTGGGTATTTTCTCTAGTTGAATAGTTTTTTCTTGTGATCTCTTATTTTCATAGTGCCGATTTTACTTGGGTTTATGCCATCTATAAGTATGGTAGTGAATGAGAGGAATATATGTATACGTAAGCTAGTTGCTAAGTGAGCTCATTCATTGCTAGCCTATGAATAAGAATTCGTTACACATTTTGATTGCTGTCTAAATATAACACATTAGTTTATGAAAGACTTCTACAGTTACTATTTTATATTGCATTACTTTCCAATTTCGCTTTCGATGCTCTACGCTCATCCGTCACGTGACGCCATAAATGAAGGCCAAGAGGCTTATAGCTTCCCAGAAGCTTAGCGTTGCTAAAAAATGGAATAAAATTTTGAGGCTGTTGTTTTCAAGAAGCGTATGTGCAGTAATTCAAGCGAAGGAAATTTCTGTCGCTGTTTTTTGTGCTCTTTCAATACTATGCTCGCACACAAAATGGTCAAAATTGAGTACTCATTGATATCAACCATAATGTTTTTCTTTTTCCATAAACGCATTTGCTTTCTGTCTGGATATTTTTTATGGGGGAACTCGTTTGTTCGTTTAATAATCTCGGAGATTTTGTCGTGTTTCATAAGTGCAGCCTGTGAAATTTGTTTGGAGGCCTATCTCTGAAATCCTCGACGCCTCTACAACATTGGTACGAGTAGATAAACTTCAGTTTTGTGAGCAACGTCGACTATTATTCGTATGCACTAGCTAAAGCAACATAACACTGTCGTAACAGCCATGTCACCGTGGAGTCAGAATTTAGTAACTAGCTCAGTTTTTCATAATTAAGTTTGAGCCCTTAACTGACCACATTTTTCCCGAGGAGGGAAATACAATAAAACCACACGCTATTCATTGGTTTATGAAACTGCCGACAGCGTCTAAATGAGCAAAACCGTAACATGTTCTCAAAGTTCTTACAAACGTCGACTGAAGTTCTAATTTGATCAACGCCTTGGGGTTTTTCTAGCTCACGTTTCCAAAAAGTGCTTCATTGTCTATTTGGACTTTAATGGGTTAATATATCCGTACTCTTGCATGATGTGGAGATTTCTGATAACTACACGTTTGTTCTCTCGTGCAGCTGGGCGCTAACGGGGTGTTGTTGTTGCTGGTAAACGTGGCTGGGGTGTTCAGCCACTACCCCAACGAGACTTCACGACGCAAAGCTTTCCTCGAGACCCGACAGTGTATCTTCACCAGGATCAACATGCAGCGTGAGAACCATGACCAGGTGCGTTCAACCATGATAAGATGCATTCAGAACTGATCAAGTACGTTCAGAACGATGATCATTACGTTCAGAACCGTGTTCCGATGTTCATGGCCTTGGGGATCACACTGCGCTATAGACTTGAAATTATAATTATAAATGTTTACTGCCCGAAAAATCTGACCCGTTGGGTAGCTTCAATAAATAGAAACACAATTAAGAAAGTTTATTCTTCACTGATAATATAAAGAATTATTGTGCTCATGTTATGGGATATCGGAATAGTGACTGTATTTTGGTCCTCGCTAGTACGGCGTACTGCCTTCGCTGTCATGACCCTCATGACTTCGTGCAGTATGAACTCGGTGCTTCTGGGAATCTGTTTAATACTCCGTCTGGTCGTAATGAGTTAACGCACAGTCAAAAACATCATTGTGGAATAATGGCCCTGAAAACATTTGGGAAATCACTTATTTTTGTTTCTTGTACTTTTTTGAAGTATGCTGTATGTACAACGTTGAAAGTATACCGTACGAGTTGAATTTGTAGACTTTATTTCCTTCTGCACGAACAGTTTCCAAACAAAGTCAAAAATTGTATGCACTAACTGTTTCCGACCACAGTGGGTATCAAATTTCGTAGCAAGAAGTCCCTATAATTGATTTGACCTCGTTTTTCTCTTTGTTGAGGGTCGACGGGCAACTTTCCTAGTCGCTTACATCGCCTGTTCTCCCATTGCATCGTGTGTTGCATGCGCCGGCATGTCATCACTTGTGGCAGGCTGTGCCAACTTTGGTGTAGGCTTTAGCGGGCTTGTTGCTAAGCGAATGAGTGAAGTTTTATGGGAATTTCTACAGCGTTATGCTTAATTATGGTCTAAATGTATCTAACAGTCGTAAGATTAAGCTTCTTGATAGTTTTTAAATTTTGGTTTCACTGCCGGTCGCACTGGTTAATTCAGCCGCTCGAGTCCCTTGTAGTTGACTGGCCTCTGCTTGTGTGTGTCCCTAAGTAGCCATATTTGCATGCATGTCCTGCATCTTGAACTCTGTTAAGTGCCAGCAAGTTGGCAATATTCTGAAGCAAAAGTGAAGTTCAGAGGCCTCTCAATGCTCGGCCTGACTTGAGCTTCTAATTTTCCTTTAGGATTTTAACTGTTAAAAGCCCTTGGAATATTTTTATTGTAGCATTTTGAATATGTATGTTTGAGTCTTGCAGTTTCACAATTCTGAATCCAACGTATTTAACGAGTATCTTAATACGTTTTTAAGTTTAAATCATTTGAGTGCCAATAGAAATTATGTCTTGTTCATGTTATTTTCATCCCAAAGTAAAACAGCTCAAGACACTTGCCTCTTGCTTCCATAACATTGTTTTTCCGTGCAATTATTACATTTGCCATTGGGAGTCGTACGTGAGCTGAGTATTCATTGGAGCTTGTTGGCTGCATGCCCTGTGTCACGCAGCCGCTCCCTTGTTATAATTCAGCCAGCCATCGCAACTGACGACGTTACTGCAGTCGTGCGCTGCTCTCCAGACCTGCGTGCTCTTATTCTGGATTACGACCGCATTAATGCTCACCTTAAAATGGACATGAACCCGGGCAAAATTTCGTAATTTTATGCCAAAGCTTCCATGAAATCTTTGAGCTCGATTGGAGATTTAATTTGTGATGGAAGTTCAGTGTACTGGGCATCTTGAAGTAGTAGTATATGAGCTGTAGCATTTTTAATGCTCTTCTTAATCTGGAGGATGTGTAATAACTTTTTCCTCAGCATAAAAGTTCTAAATGAATGAATTTCTTATGAGATTACTATTATTTTTAAATCAAAGAAGATTAAAACGGAGTAATATCTTTGAAACTTTTTATTCGAGTTGTTTGAGCTTAGTTTCATATTAACAAGGTGTGCAATGTTTTACGATCTAGATAAAACCACGCACAATTTCATCAGCTTAGCATTTTCTGAAGAGTTATCTTTAAAACATAAAATATGAACGTTTCTTTTGGAAACGCAAACTGACAAATCCTATTTATTCCTCTTTTCTTTTTGAAATTCTAAGTATTTGCCATGGTTTGTCATTGTTGACAACAGATTCATTTTTGGAAGTGATGTTTAGCTAGAAAGATTCGAAACAAGTATTGTTAAATTTCACTCTCTATTTCCTTATTATAAATTGGATATCTCAAGATCGGTTGCTACTTTGTTTATGAACAAATTTTATGGAAACAGGTGCGTTTCACTTGGCAAACGCGCGAACTTTGAGACAAAGTGGCGTGTAATGTGTGCCTCTCCACAGCGGTCGAGGCTACCGAGAACTTTAAATATGGGCGATTTCTCGTGAAATTGGGGCGTCTTGCTGAACTAGTCGTTCATCAGTCTGGAATGACACGTGAACTGACGTTACTGCTAGAGTTATAAGATCTACGTCGATACTTAATTCTGAATTATGGCTTTTCGGAATTTAAAGGTCAAATGGGAGCTCAAATGCTTCGCGCGCTAAGTATTCGATGTGTGCCCGGACTGGATCTAACAGCTCTGTTGTAGCTAATTGTTTCTTGGACACTGAGAGTTACAAAATTCGTAAAATTCGTGATTAAAAATGCGTATGTCAAGAGCTCTTGGTTTTCTTGATAAACCATCACGTGCAGTGAGATGAAACATCTATTAAAAAAGTTCCAGACCTTAATGTCCCTCTTGTCGGAAACGGTTAGCAATCGAGAAAACATTCCGGGTTTTAGTGTTCTTTATATCATTTTCTGTGTGTAATAAAAATTGGCCTCGAGTGCGCATACACTGTTTTCAAAATGAGTGATCAAAATATTTGAAAAACCGCGTTATTTTTGCGCATATTGCCAATAAATGCCATCGTAATATTACTAAGAGCATAAATGTTCCTGTCACTAAAGAAAGTTTCTTCGTAAAGAAATGAAAGAAATTTGGAACTGCCGAAAATGTTCCACGATCTGGAGTGCCCTGAAAGATTTCGGTGTGAAGTGGCCGTAGCATTTTGTGAACAGTTAGAAATAATTTTTTCGTGTTCAGATGAAAGCTTCACAATTACTTCAGTGCTAGCGGGACACAATTATGCAAAGAATAGGAGTAATAAGTATTGAACTTTATTGACAGAAACTCGATCCACGTTTTCTTCGGAAGATCTCGTTACTGAAGAAAACCCTTTCAAAATTAGACTTGCAATTTACTAACAACCATTTATGCGTGATGATGACTATTTCATGCAAATTTTATAGTCAAATGAGTGTAAGATCGAGTTTTATGGACATTACGATGCAGTGCATGTTAAGAGACAAGATGGAACTGCTTATAACCAGAAAAACACCATCTCTACTGTGATTTAACACTGTACTCTTGCAGATAAATACCAAAATTAACAAAAGAATTTAACACGTCGCAATAGCGCATTCAAATTCCTCAATTTTTGATTCCAGACATTGCATTTTCTTCACGATTTTGCTTCATCACCAGTGCTTCGGTTAACGTGCTATCAATGGAGCTTATAATGACTGTCCTAATGCATTATCCAGAGGTGCCAGGGACCAATGATTTGCTTAGTGCATGTACTAGCTATGTGCTGCAGCACCTGCACCTGCAGCGGACGCGGGTGCCTTCAATGCCGTGACACAAGGACAGCTTGGTGCGCTGCATTACGCTCAGCCGCGCTACATTATACTCAGTTGCGCTGCATTACACGCAGCTGCGCTGCATTACACGCAGCTGCGCTAGAACGTCAAGGTGCATCCAGCATGGGCTGAATCGATTGTATGTGAAAGAAATCGATTGGAAGGAGAAAGACCAATGCTAGGAAAAAATTACGCATGTAAATAACAGCACCGGAGGGTAGATGTTACCATACTCACCCAACATAACCTAACAATAACATGTAATGACACGAGCAGTTCGCAATTATAGAAAGGATAGAAAGTTAAATATTCTTCTAATAAAAATATTGATGGATTGCAACGGTGACATATTTCGGGAAAAATATTAAAAATACCCTGAACAATGTCGTCTGTAACGAATTCACGGTAAATTAGTCTAAAATTTTTGTGGGCAACTCAAATTTTCATCATAATATTTCGCAAACACAACGTAACTTATAAAAAATATCTTAACTGTTGGAAAAGTTCCTATAAAGAGCAACTTACCTCTCCATCTTTAGGTTACAACTCATCACTTTGTTAGCAAGTAGTTCACTACCTTCTCTTAGTCATCTGAGAAGTCCATGACCCTCAGTTTGTTAGCAAGTAGTTTGCTACCTTCTCTTAGTCATCTGAGAAGTCCATGACCCTCAGTTTGTTAGCAAGTAGTTTGCTACCTTCTCTTAGTCATCTGAGAAGTCCATGACCCTCAGTTTGTTAGCAAATAGTTTGCTACCTTCTCTTAGTCATCTGAGAAGTCCATGACCCTCAGTTTGTTAGCAGGTAGTTCACTACCTTCTCTTAGTCATCTGAGAAGTCCATGACCCTCAGTTTACCTCCCCCACAGGAACGGCTGCTACTCAGCGTGCTGCCCAGCCACGTGGCTAAAGAAATGATGAACGACATCGCCGGCATCCCCAAGGACACGATGTTCCACAAGATTTACATCATGCAGCACGACAATGTCAGGTTCGTCCTGTGTGTCACATCCGATTGTGTTGCGGATTGTTATGCTGTTAACTCTTCCAAGATTCTCTTATAATTCTGTAGTAGTGTAAAATTACCGAGTTATTGCGACGCCACTTCTACTCACGTAGTGCGTTCAGTGAGCAAAATTTTATTTTATTTTAATCATAAGCTTTTCAATGACTCTTTTGAGTGCTTAATTCTATGAAATTTTATTTTTTTGGTTAGTAGTTCTTATTGGGTACTTTTGATGCCGTAACCCGAGTTTAAAATTTTTACTATGGTCAGTCAAAAATTACGGTCATGATGGTCGTCATAACGTTCGTAAAAATAATCTTAGGTTGAATTTTGTGATGCATGCTATTACAAAGAAATCGCTCTGCCGTTTTCAATTGGTTTTGATACCTTTAATCTATTTATTGGCTGTACTAGGTTTACTCGCAGTCATCGATGTTAAATTTTCATTTATTCTTCGAAATTCGCTGAACTGTTGATTTATAATCAGTAAGTCAATGTAACTTGACGTCATAAATGTGGAAGGTTTTCTTCAGCCAACAAACCGTAAAGTAAAAATTTATTTCCCCAGCTGAGAAAACGAAGTTTATTCTCATGCGTGACGCGTGAATTGTATTTTATGAAAGAAACATTCTTAACCTAATGAAATTTCTCCATCTCCCTTCTGGAAATATTCTAAGAGCTCATAAAAATTTAAAGCATACGATGTGATGGAAAGCAGACCTGCCACCTGTTGTTGACGGCGCTTCTCGCATGAAAAGAAGCGTTGTATTGTGACTCTAATATGTCAGTCTGAAACCTTTTGTGTTTTTCAAGAAAGCCCTTTTGAGACTTTTTAATGAGTACTGCTAGATTTTAAGTCTCATTACTTTGTTTTAAATTCATTTCATTCTTTCATTTGTTGTCAATTTCAGCGTTTTCGTAACTCTCTATCTCAGCTTTTCTTCTCTACTTTTGACGGACTTTTCTCCAAATAAATCTTGTTTTTGTATGTATTTTGTCCCGATTTTTGTTGTCAATTTTGTCCGTCTAGTTCGTTTCTCTGGTGTCAGTTGGGCTTGTGATGAACGTACTGTACCTACATCCGTTCTCATGATTTTTCAGCCGTTTTTCTCTGATTTCAAATTCTATCTCGAATACTTAGTAAGTATGCACATGTTGCTGTCATTTTTGCTAACGATTACCATGAAAAGTACCCAAAATTGTTTTATATGCTCAATGTGTCGAAAAGAGAAAGAACGCTGAAAACGTACTACAGTTTCTCAACGCAGAAAAGTCAGCTGACTGGAAAGAGATGTTAATTTTTCTTATTTTTATTTTTAATATTCGTTTTAATTAAGAATTGAGCTGAGTATCTCTTTAGTTAGAAGCAAATAAAATCTGTGTTGTGGACATTTAAAATCAAAAATCATTTTACTGTTGAAACTGCTAGTTATTTTACTAGAGCAAATGTTATCAAAGCAACTTTTTCCAGCTCGCTCAACCTCTTGGAATTTTCCACTTCGTGTGACAATGGGGAAATAAGTGAATTAAAAACGTATCCGAATTCATTCAATATCCTTGGCGTTTGTCTATATTTTTCATTTTTCTCCTTAAAACTCACGGTTGATAATGTAGTGGTATTTGAGGAAAGTAACTCTACTATTTGTAATTGAGAAATATTCTTAAGCAATTCCTAAATCCCTTTAGAATATAAAATATTGCAGAATACATGAACGCAATTTGCAAGGCAGGAATGAAATCCATAGGAAATTAGGAAAAAGATTGCAAGATGGGTTTATTACTTTATAAATAATTCGAGTGTGATTTGACTGTGCAGTATTTTGTTCGCTGACATATGCGGCTTCACGACGCTGTCTGATCAGTGCACAGCTGAGGAGCTCGTCAGGCTGCTCAATGAACTCTTCGCCAGGTGAGTGAACTCTCCTGAGCCTGGCTGTTCTCTTACTTCTTCTGTACTGAATCTTTTGCAGCAGATCCTTGAAACGTTACTGTTCTTCTAATAATAAATTCTTCTTATACGCTTTATAAGCCTTATATTCTTGATTTTGTTGTTGTTTTAGGAGAAATTGTTACCAGAGTTTTGTAATGCCATAACTCTTCACGGGCAGTCTGGTGGCGAGTGTCCTTCAACTTACTTTAGGGATGCGACGCTCGTCGTGACGCTAAGACGCGTCACTTAGACTTGAATGACTATCTCCTAGTACCGTGTATCACTGCTGAGATCACTCATGTTGTGTTTGCGGGGGTTAAACTAGTAACTAAAAATAATAATAATCATAATAATAATAATAATCGTCGGGGCGCTCTGAAGTATCCTTTGCGTAATCGCGCTACATCTTGTAGCCTCGTTTTCGATTACGTGTGCCAGACAAAAAAATGTTAATTGTGACAGTTTGATATACTTTTCTTTTTTTTTCTTCGTTTCAAACTCTTCAACATTTCATATAAAACAAAGACTTAATGTCGTGTAATTTAACGATATGATGTGGCCGTCATAATGTCATGTAACATAACGATATGTCACTGTCATAGCGTCAAGTAACAAAATATTACCGTGATGTCGTAGAACAATATGACAAAATGGAATTGTCATACTTCCATGGAAAAGTCACTTGTCATTATCTTCGTAATTATCGTGTATAGGTATGTAATTTCGTGAACAGAGAGCAAAACCTAAGAATCAAAGAAGGTACGATAAAAATTTCATCTAACTGCAAGTAAAAAATATGTTTTTTATGATTTTAAAGAAACTTGTTAGCGCATGCAGCACAACTTTCCATCGCTACATAACATAAAACATTTTAAAGCATTGTTTAGCTGAGAGTGCCGAGTCACAAATTAACACTAAGGCTGCTTTAATTCCATTCATTAGCTCTCGCTATCACAAAGATTATTTTATTGCTATCCTAAATTGTGAAAACCGTTCTGATGGATTCACACGGGCTGTTAGCTGTTCGTATTCCACTTTCAGATGGATATACGTCAGTAAGTATTCATCCGTTTATCTTCGATTTTAATTTAACCCAGTATACTCGTACACTTAAAAGTATTGATTGTTTTTTCTCAGTACTGTTTGGTGCTTGCCACTTGTGTTTGCTGGTTCCTAATGTTTGATGCTCATCAGTATTGTCTGAGGTTCATCAGTATTGTCTGAGGCTCATCAGGAGTGGCTGGTGAAATGTGCTGTAATGGGCAGCAAGTGAGAACATCCCAGTGATATATTCCTAACATTTTACTAGCAACTTCCATCACTCGCTTATCACTGCCGTTTGCCACCATCACAATGCTTCGCTTCTAGGGTGCGTCATTTCGTTATACGCGTGGTTTGTAATTTACGCTCACATTTCCTATTATGTTGAATATCATTAGGTGTCTGAAAAAGTGTGTGCGGTTTGTCAAATCACCATGATTCAAAAACTTACGTGAAGTTTTAGTCACTTGATACACAATCATACACTTGTGATAATGAAAGAGAACACTTACAATAATATTAATAACTTTAACGAGTAGAGTTTCTTTGTGTTAAATCGAAAATTATTTACATTATTCTACCAATTCACACAGTGCCTATCGTCATGACCTCGCTCTATCAATTTTGCATGTCGTTTTAACACGCGATCTTGCGATGCTGGTTACGTGTATATGTTCGCTCTATCATCACACTTACACTTGATTAACAATGTGAACGATTGTTTGAGTGCTATCATAAGAGAATGGATAAAACCACACTTCCAAAAGTTGAGTTATGCGATATCTACTTGTACTCCAGGTTCGACCGCCTGGCCACAGAACACCACTGCCTGCGCATCAAACTGTTAGGTGACTGCTACTACTGCGTCTCCGGTCTCCCAGAGCCTCGGCCTGACCATGCTCACTGTTGTGTCGAGATGGGCGTCGACATGATCGAAGCCATTGCGTGAGTGTTACTTTGCTCACGGAGAGTCTTAAGATGGTGTCATTCATTGACTTGGACTTTCATTTTCACCCCCTGTCTTACAACACTTCTAATATTTTATCCTATAATGCAGAGCTATGATCTCTGTTCTACTTGTCTCATCTCTTGTTAGCCATTACGCCTGTGACATGTGCATGAAATGGACTCTGATGTCCATTGTGTTACGCGCCAATTTGCCTTTCCTCCAAGCGTTTCGTTTTGATATTCAATCTGTTTTCTTTCATACTTTAAATTAGTAGCTCGGAGAATAGGAACGTTTTCAACTATTTACCATTTTGTGGCGGAAAAATTATTTGGAACCTTAATTTTTATACCTGATCGTTAATTGATTATATCTAAACTCAATGTTGAATTACAGGTCCCAATTTTTTTTTTTGAGTTTGCCTTCACTATAATATAAAAACTTTCTATTGGTTCTGAATTAACAAATAACTTTTTCAAATGTAGTGTTCTTAGTATATAATTGAAAATCATAACATACAGGGTGTCTATAGAGTCTCTTCAAAGTAGCACGGTTTATTACAGAGATAATTGATGCGCTATCTCAATGAGACATATTCTATTGCACTCAGTAGATATCAAAGTTTTAAATTACATTTCATTTTTGTGTATCAGGCATTTTGTTGATGAAAAAGATAGGTACAAAATATCTGCCATCACATGCATCAATTCGTGCATGATACAAGAAATTTATGGAGACAGGGATGTTTTCTAAGAGCATTGAAAATGCAAGACAAGATTTTGTTCGTTCTTCCACGAAGGCAACGAAGGAAACCATGGCAGGAAATTGTCTTGAATTGCTTCGTACAATTAGTGATGCCTAGTAGAGGTGAAATATTAGAGGTGTAATAAATAATGTCTAATTCTCATTTTGAATTTTTTTTCGTATATGTATCGTGTTGTTTGTTCGTGTAGTAAATTTGTTAAATTGGAAAGAGACCTTATGGACATCTTGTATGAGTTGTTGCTGAAGGTACGCCGATTGCTAGAAAGCATTTTAAAAGATGTTTTTCTGATCTTGCTTTCAACTTCCTATTCAAAAATGGTTTCTTGCTGGCGGAAGAAGGAAGGCCACGTGGTCCAGTAGTAAATGATTAAAATTCTGCATTTTATGAGGAATAAAGTTATGTAACTAATTAAACATGTTCAACGTATTTCTTGTTGTATTCCTGATGGTACCATTTTTAATGTGTAAGGGTTTCGCCAGTACAATGTGTCCAAACTCACACTGTATTGGAACATAGTTGTAGCGTTTATAGGAAGCTTTACCACCAGCTTGGTCGACTGGTGAGCGAACTCGCTTGCGATGCGGGAAAACCCGGGTTCGAGGATGCTGCCGCCGTTGTCGGTTTATGTATGAATATCGGGGGCTAGAATTACAGCATGGGACTTGGGTACCGACCCAAGAATGGGCCAAAAGGCTTGTTCCTATCGCCTCATTCTATTCTATTTTATTCTATTCTATTTATTCTATTCTATTCTATTCTATTCTATTCTATTTTATCCTATTCTACATAAAACTTCACATTTTTCCAGCGAAACTCTACTTGAATTTTTAAATTTTTTCCCCCTTGCATTTCAATTAACACTGACGCAGGCATTCAACATTTAATGTAAGGTGTGATAAATTTGCACTCGTAAACGTTTGCTATCAATCCCTGTTTTTATGTTCGTTCGTATTACATTAATATTAGATTTAGAGACTTCAATATCTCTGTAACGTTCTTCTTGGTTTTAACAAATTGAGGGCTTTTTTAAAGCAGCAATTTTGCTAGGGTCTGCGAGGCAAAAGTTCGTGCATGCCCCGAGGGAGGCAAAGCTTTTTGAGAGTACAATTTTTGGTCTTTACCCCAATGTTGAAGAAAAAGAGTGATCTCAACGTGCCTTTAGGCAGACACAGTTTTTCTTCTTGTTTTATGGTAGTGAACTCCCATACGAGGGCGACCGATGGCGTTCGAAACTTTGTTATTGATTCAACAAGAGAAAGTCCTGACGAATGTAAATAGATATTAATATAATGTATATTGAAGTTTTCAATCGCTGCAATGAAATTTTTTTACAGTTAAGCTCAAGGACTGATTCTCAATTTGTTTGAATCCTGGTTGATTTCACCATTTTTTATGCAAGAATGATGACTTTATGGTTAAAAATGCCAC
The DNA here is from genome assembly GCA_006783055.1 of Trinorchestia longiramus. NCBI lineage: Eukaryota > Metazoa > Arthropoda > Malacostraca > Amphipoda > Talitridae > Trinorchestia > Trinorchestia longiramus. Next base: position 754,803 of record VCRD01000030.1, read on the forward strand.
TCTTAACTGCAAAGTACGGTTTTTCTGCAAATTGAAAAACGAAACTGATGAAGAAATTAATTTTTCATGGATTTCATTTCTGTTCTACAATACAAATATAAATGGGGCAGTAATTGAGTTCTAGAATAACACGTAAGGTGCAGTGACAACTAAAGTTTCCACGTTTACTAACTTGAATTTCTTATCGCGCCGTTACAATATGTGTATATGCGTGAGATAGACACCTGCATTTCGTTTTGCAGTTCGTAAAGCAACAGGAATATATATATATATATATATATATATATATATATATATATATATATATATATATATATATATGTTTTGCAGTTATATATATATATGCAATTTTATTGCAAGAGTGAATACCGTGTAAATTTATGTCTACAGGAGGACCGGAGGCTTGACTATGAAAGTTTACAGAACCTGTGTTCTGTTCTCTATTAATATTGTCTGTTGCTACAAGCTGCTCAGTTCTGCAGTAGATGGGTAGTAATTCTGAGCACTATAAAATAATCGTTCTCGTTGGTAGTGCTTCTTAAAAGACTTTTTCTTTCTTCGCCATACTAGCATTTTTTTCAAAAAGTGTTGTTAGAATTTTATTTTATTTTTGAAATAAAATGACGTCTTTTCCCTGTGTAAAACGTGGCAAACCAAACTGACCCATATAGAGCTGTGACTGCTGTTTTCGTGCTCTTGCTGTTTTTCGTGGTTATTTTGTTTGTAAAACAATAGAAGTGCGACAAAATTTTGTGATTTCTTATACAGCAGTAAAAGATGTAACGTTGTTCAAGCTTTGAAACTGTCATAAAGAACTGCATATCTACTGGATTTTTTCCTCGAAGACTATTTTAGCGTCAAGGTGCGCAAAAGTTTTAGAGGAGATACGCATTTTGTTCTCTCTAAAATTCTCTTTCCATTGCCAAACTGCAAGAATTTTCATGTTTTTGTAGCTGAAAGAAAAGCTTCGTTCGGTCCACACTCGAGCTGTATCTCCTTCTTTTCTGTCTTGTATTTTGCAAGGCACAGAAACGATAAAATGATTTGGCTTTCTACAATGCACGCCCGTTCATTGAGTTATTCAGTGGAAAGATGTGTTGGGTTTTATAGAAAGGACTGTTCAGGCTTTCGAAGTATTTCGATTCTCGTGTTTGTTGCGACGTTTGACAGTTATTGTTTGAGAACAGAAAGCGCGGCAGCGTCGGAACAGCCTCCGCTGTTCGTTCACTCTGCTGGTGCCGCTCACAAGTTCGAGTTAGGGAAGATAAAGTGGTATGGGTTAAACAACTAGGAATTTATTGCTATTGTGCACTCGAGTGCGATTAATACCTGCAAAAAAATGGAATGAATTCCTGTACGCAGGGGAATTTGGTGGTTCAAGGAATAAATTGGTATTGATGCGGAAGTGCTCCTTCTCTTCCCCTCATCATTTAGGCCATCAGTGAATCCTGAACAATAGTTGGTTTCAGGTAACCATAGTGGCTTGTACAGGATGCGACAATGTAGCTTCCTTTTTTCATACAGTTTTGAAAGGCAAAAAATTAAGTTATGTTGCCACACCGTATAATTCATAAAATACATGACCAACTTCGATGAAATTTAACATATGTGTCGAACAGATTTTAGCTATGATATTGCTGATAATTAAACAAATTTCGTATATTGTAGCATAGTTTTACATAATATAACTGCTGCATTCAAGTTTGATTATTTCTAAGTTTTAGTAGAAATAATATGTACAAATGGTTGTTGTTTCTTCATGCGGTGTTGAGATTTTGATGACCGATGAATTTAAGTCTTAAAATTTATAAAAAGAAAAAATTGAACTTTATCGATGCAGTCGATGAAACATAAGTATGTGTGTTAGTATTCATGATGTCATGAAATCAAATTATTTTTTAATGCACTGTAGACGCCTTCACGTTTTCTTGTGATGCCTCTTCCATGCGTCTCCTTACAAAGAGCTTGAAACTGACGTCTTGAAATATGTGAAGCTTAGTGCCAAAACGAGGCTAATGCACTGATGTGGTCATGCCATATGTGTATGAATGATATGAGAAATCAAAACAGGCATGAGTTGGTTGTATTATAATCGGTATTTATCGCATTTATTTATCGTTTTGTTTCTTTTAATATTATCTACTGATGCTGTCTGAGTCGCACGTTCAGTACGAAACATGTACATATTAAGTTTAAATAGAAATTTCTGGGTAAATTCATGTGTTCATGCATTTTGCCGATCTTTGGTTAGAAAATATTTTTAATTTTAATTACACTTCAGAGTTTCGTCTTCCTAAGAAATAGTGTTTATTTTGTATGCGTTTTTTTTGCAATGAGAATAAGAAAGTACCTGAAGTGAAATTAAAGTACGAGTATTTATAATAACAACTTACAGCACTTGAACTCCAAGATATGTACGCAAGACAAAATAATTGAACAGTCTCTGAGTTCTGACTGATCCTAGGCTGATATCGTAGAGGTAAACTTAAGCTACAACAAGTTACTTCGTCCAATAAATTTCAATCGAAATTTATCCCATACAAGCCAGCTCTCAATACCAGCCACTCGATCCTGACATTTGCATTAAGCTCATGCATAGTCGCTCCCATTCGTGCGGAACTGGAACGGGATTTGTCAATGGCCATGGAACTCCGGCATCGTCATTGCATGGAAGAACCGACCATTTAGAGCTTGGAAATTGTGGCAGTTTCTAGCTTCGAAATTTCATTGGAGTCGGATGTAGGAGGAGGCGCGAATACAAAGCGTGAAGTGATGTTCGAGAGTTTATTCGAATCAAGCTCTTGCAAATTATTTGCGAATAAAATTTATTTCGACAATTTCAGCATTAAATTCAAAAATGCATTCTTCCCCGACTAAAATAAGGCTCGAGGTGTAGGCTATTTATCGCAACTCATGTGAAATTGTAATAAGATAATCAAACAATTTGCAAACAAATCAACGTTTAGAATTATCAAAAACATCCCTGCAAGGTTTAAAAGATCTTTCTTTTATAATAATAATTACACACGCCACTTACCAATCCAATGACAATTCATACAGTGCGTTCAGTACATTGTTTTTATTTTTCATGTAAAAATATCGATTCTTTTTCCGCTAAGATGAGAGGTTAAATTACTTAACTATTCTCAAATAAAAAAAGGAGGAAATTTTTTTACGTAGAGACATTAGTTAGTAATTTGTCACTTAAGCTCTGGTGTGTGATGTTATTGAAGTGATATCTGTGGGTACAGAACCGTGTTTGGAGTCAGAGACGTTTTATTGGAGCTCGAGTTATAATATACCTCATATACATATGTTACATGTCTAACTACCAATATCTGAGTCAGCTTTGATAATTGTCGGAATCTGTTGTGTTCTTTTATTAGACAACCAGGAATTTACTTTCTTCCTTCTTTATCTCTCTCATCGTAAGTGGTGGTCCGTCATCAGTTTTATTTTTCGTGGTCTTGTGCTGGTGGAAGCTCCAGCTCGATCTGGTCCTTTCTGGTTTGTTAAAATAGAACGCACATTGGCAATTGTTTCTCTTTCACAGAGCTGCTGTTTCTAAATCTATGAAGGAAGCGTTGTGTAAGAGAAGTTCTAATGTGGATAGTAGGTTATAACAAACACTCAGCTGCTGGTTTTTCGTGTTCACATGTTTTGCTAATGGTACAACCAAAACGAATGCATTGTTCATGCTGTGGCTTTTTTCTCATGGACTTCAATCCTTGATAGATACTAAAGGGACTTGAGTTTATGAAAGGACTTCAATATCTATACCTGAAAATCATCTTCATTCATTCTCCAACCAACGAATCCATTCCCTGTTTTCCCCAACCAGTGAATGGTTTGTAAATGATAAATTTCACCATGTTGGAAAAAATTCCCTATGAATAAATTCTTTATAAATAAACATCCATCGAAGCCAGGGCAGTTAGTTCAGTGAAGAGACGAATAAGGATAGTGTGTACGGAAAAAATACGTAAAAACAGAAATCGTAGATGAATTTATCCACGAATAGCAAAAAAAACATCCATATTAAGAAATGATATAAACTGAACTAGAGCCACCGCAACGAATTAACTTGATCGTGAGTACACGTGTGTGGGCAGGCTGGTGCGTGAGGTGACCGGCGTGAACGTGAATATGCGCGTGGGCATCCACACTGGGCGCGTGCACTCAGGTGTGCTGGGACTCCGCAAGTGGCAATTTGATGTCTGGAGCAACGACGTCACCCTCGCCAATCAGATGGAGTCTGGGGGCATCCCAGGGTGAGACGGGGGGATTAGGGTCTAGGATGGGAAGGACGCTAAGGAAACGAGCGAGACATTGAGTCAGGAGAGCAGTTTAATGAGAGAATATTTTAGAGTGCTATCGAAAATCATTTTTAGAATTTCTGCTGTAACTTGAGATTTTTTCCTGGATTTGAAGTCAGCAATAAATACAAATAGTGTAGTGAGTGCATTTTCAGTGATTGTAAATCTAGAATTCTGTTCATATTAGATGCAATCGTTCCATTAGTTTTCTTTATTTTCAAGCCGGCTTTTCGTACCCAACGCGGCCTGCAGAATTTAAAAGTTCAGGACTTTTGAAATGTGTTACTTCAGGTTTTTCTTTAACGAACACAGAACATTTTTTAGGAATTAAAATTTCCTTGTGTTATGTCTTCATTTTGAGAATATTTCCAATATAGGCCCGTTCTATCTACGTAGAATATTTGCTGCATTAATTACTCTCTGACACTATAGTGCTTAAAGGTTTGATAAATTCAAGACCGGCATATACATCTGCACTAGCAGCTTCGCCTATCGCTGCGATATATTTTCAATAAAACCATTTATTAATTAAAAATATACTAAGCCAACCATCGCTAGCTGTACGACTTTCCAGCATACAACCATTTGAACTAATGGATTTCACGTCCTCGTATAAGAACATCACTGTAGATTTTATAACATCTGCACTGAGTGAAGAATTTTCTTCCTTTGATCTTTTATCTACGCGTATAAGATAGTTTAGGTTTTATGCATATCAATATTTAAAGTGTTTTCGTTTCATTGAAAACATGTGACAACATAAAGAAATCAATTTTGTATCCTTCGGTTTTAAATGTTACCGACTGAAGAAGTAGCTGATTTCGTAGATCTAGATACAGACTCGGAACTATTGCTATTTTCAAGTTTGTTCAACACTTCCAGCTTAACTTTCATACCCAACCTACAACGTTTCTTTCATTACTATATGCAGTTATACAGCTTTTCCCACATTGGTAGTCTTGGATCACTTTCGGAGTTATGAAAGAGCGATAAATTATGTATCCCAGTGAGCAGATAAAATTTTTAGAAATAATTCTTTGCGTAACAGCACAGCCTTCTTGTGAATGATATATATGACACTTTGGAATACGTTTGTATTTTGCCCTGTGGGTAGGGATGCTGGAAGATGAATTTTATACTTACTGTATGCCATTTGCTACAAATAAAATCAGCATTATTGGACATTAACCTATAATGAGTAACGTGCAAGTGACGTCACAGTACGCTATTGAAGAGGTAGTTACATTCTGCGCTATTCGAACGGATAACACAAACATTTTTTCACATCAATAAAATGTGCTACTATTAAATTTACCACTTTTAGAGATCTACCGGTAGATTATTTTCTTTAGTCAATAAAATGTATGAATCGTTGCACAAACAATGGGGTCCTGCGTTGGGGTTCTGATCGTAAAGAATTGTTTAGTCAACTGAAGGTAAATTAAAATATAGCTTTTCATGGCCAAATTAGGTATCTAAGTATTGAAATCACTCAACTAATGAAAGAAAAAGGCCAAAGTGTTTAAATGGAAGCCAATATTTCGATGCTGTATGTGTGTTTGTGTGTGTGTGTGTATATGTATATGTATATGTGTGTATATATATATATATATATATATATATATATATATATATATATATATATATATATATATATATATATATATATATAATGCATGTGAATGAAATAATAAATTCATGATCTTTCGCGTTCTCGACTACCCTCTCTAGATAGAGGAGTGTGGCAGAGTATGTTATTATTTTTGTGTACAATGAATTCAATTTAAGTGTATGCTATTTTTTTGAATAATTATTTGTTAATCTAACGTACGCTATAAATTCAATTTTGTTTTTCAATGTTTGGTTTAGCCAAGTTTTCGAAATAAATTGTCTATACATACACTGATTGGTTCCGTGTTGTGCGGGAGAAAGCAAAATCAATGAAGATCTATTTTTAATGGTACGAGACTCTGTCATGAGATGAACATTCATTTTACAACGAAATATGAGAGAAACACTAATTTTTATAGTTTTTAGGCAGTTTTAAGAGATGTTATCTCCACTATTTCATTCTGGGGGAATATATGAAATTTCGTCATATATTCAATGTTTTTCTGCTTGTTGAGGACAATAATAAAAGTGTTGTTACATTGATATTTGCAGGCGCATTCATATTACTAGTGAAACTCTGAAGTACCTGGGAGACGACTATCAGGTGGAGCCTGGTTACGGGGGCGACAGAAATGCGTACCTCAAGACCCACAACATCGAGACCTACTTGGTTGTGCCCTCTGATGAGTACCGAGACGTAAGTGACGAGTGTCACAAACGTGTGAAGGTATGTCAATTGCAATAATATATGCGAAATAGAACTTGAGAGTGAAATTTTGTGCCTTTTGACTTCCAAACATGAGGCATGAATACCAAACTGCTAAAAATTAATTATAACCCACGTCAATTGGTAGCCGACGTCAATCACAAAACTAACGAACGTTCCATCAAAGCACAACCAGCAAGCAGACAGCTGATGAGATCAAAAGAAAAAACAATGAAAAACATGTGAAGGCTATGGTTGCATTTAAATACTATATGTACCTAATGTATAACATATGGTGTGAAATAGGAACATAAACTTGGGATTATATTTATTAGAGACGAGAAATTCCCTAAGCGCCTACCTTTCAATCAAATTCAGGTGTTCGTAGTCGATGTTCAAAATTAATTGCCATGCCAGAATTTCATTTTGTTTATCAAACGATAGAAAAAAGAGCTACCGCTTATGCAATTTTAACCAAATCGTCGAAAGCTGTGGAGTGGTGGTTGTGGGTAGCTAATCTGGCTACTCCGAGGCAGAAAGTGTGTAGGTCAATTGTTGTGGAGGTGTGTTAGGTACAGTTCAGCTGTGTAAACGGTGTTAAGAATTGTTGGAGTAAAAAAATCTAGTTTTCAAAATTGGCAGTCAAAAATTCAAAAAGTCAAATTGTTTGAGTCAAAAGTTTTCCTCGTCGAGGTAGGGGAAAGCTGTCATGTGGGTTGTCCACTGGGAGTGGGCAGAGGCGGCAGCTGTATTTCTGGGTGCAACGTTGCTCGACGTGTGTGTCACGCTGTTTGAATTAATAAAGAATTCCCCTCTGTATATTTATCCAATCACAGAGCTCCTATGAAAATTCAGTCATTGTTTCATTCATGGCTTACGGAGCTACCGAAGATTCATTACTTAAAACTTAAAAAAAAAACTTGAAGGCATGGTGCCTTTTGAGCGTTGTTAAGTTTTCGTTCACATGTTACTGTTTTGACCCTAATTATTTGTCTGAAATTTTCAGTAAATATTCCCACGTGTTTATTATGCAATTCACTTTTTGTCATGAATTGCACGTTCACAAATCAACTGTCTGGTGTAGAGTAAAAACTCCAGCGTACTTTGCGGAATGGATGAATGAATAACATTTTTTATAGTTTTCCCAGAATTCGAATCCAATTAACATTGAGGGAGATTCCAGACCGATCACTCTTTTTCAGCTTGCATGACGGTAATGAAGTCTCAGCCTTCGGAGTCTTGAGATTTTATTTCGTGGGAAATTCTCATTGCTTGAAAAGATTTGTTCAGTTATATCCTGCAGTAAAGGATTTTATATTCTACTAGCGCCTCTGCAGGTCAGCAAAAATGGATAAATTGGACCTTTGCTGAGATACCAGTTGACTTTTTTCATCGGTATTAATATATTCTCGAACACGTAATGTGAATGGAGCAGCACGAGTATATGTATGTATTTGAAATTACATTTTCCGTCCCCTGTTGCGCTCTCTATTGAACGGTTATCTGTATCTTTTACATCGTTGGTTACTCTCTTTCAATGGTTCAATTCGGCGTATGACAGTCCAGACTAGACAGGAGTGACTTGATAGAATCTCTGTTGATGGTTACTCGTTGGGCACATAGATATGTGTAAAATACTACAACTCTGATTTATTTATTATCTACGTTCAGTATTTCAATGTTTCATGTAGTCCCTGGCAACATGCTGCGAAAGTATGATGCCTTATAGGTATGCGTTCTTTATAAGTATACGTTTACATGTTCTAGAATTCAGTATTTATTAACCCTTAATTTTATTCCACGCTCAATAGATAACATCGTACGAATTATACTTTAAATAGTTTTAAAGTAAACTGAAATTTTGCGCCTCCATGTATTTCAATTGTTTTTAGATTTGCATGCATAAAAAAGGTAGGCTATTGCCTACCTTTAATGGTACGAAATAGCCTACCTTTTAATGCATAAAAAAGGTAGGCTATTTCGATAGTCTACCTTTCATCGGAGTTGAAGGGTTGATTGAGATGTATAAATAATATTTATATAGAGTTACGTTTTGTATGTCGTTGATGACTGCAGATTGTCTGAGCTTGCAAATTTTCTGAAGCGAAAAAAGTGTGTTCATTAAAGTACAATTGTTTTCTGTTTCAAAACATTTTTGTATTGTTTTGAAAATGATTGTTTCATACACTTATACTTCTGGTTGAGAAAAATAATTTACTAAAAATATGAGTGTGCCTGTGCATTGATGTATTGTTTATCTGCACAGCACCACGCGAAGAAGACGTCACTGTACAGCATGAATGGCAGTGTAGGCAAGGACCCTCGCGCTGCCCAACAACATGACGCTGCCAAGACTAACACCAACATACATAACAAGTGAGTACCCGGTACCATGTGTCACGCTCAGTAGTGCTGTGCCCATAACTGCAAGAAGTGGAACATTATGAGACCGTTGTGTGCCAATAACTTTTTCTAGCATCGTAGGGCAATATCTGTAATGGGTGAATATGTTGACATCAGAATGTAATGGGTAAATCTAGCTTCAGTACATAGGCCGAAATCTATAATAAGAGCTATACATTTCTTTACTAATGTCTTCAAAATAAATGGCCATGAGAACATCTGCTACGAGTCAGATTCCATAAGAAGTCGCCCATAATTGCTGTGTAACACATAAGATTATCGAAACGGTAGGGTTAAAGAAGTCGCTGAAAAGTTATAGCGAAACGGTGACATCTTTTGCCGTGTTTCAATTAGTTGCACGCACGCATTTAATTTGATCTCTCTTAGGTAAATATTACGTTTTAGTACAGGTAAGAATTTTCTTTCGACGGTAAAAGACATTTGGTTTTTGCTCTGCCTCCTTATCCTCGTTTGCAATAAGCACGCTCGTTGTGGTGTTCGACCGCAGCCCGGCCGTTGCTCTAATATGTTTGAGGAGCAAAATGACTTAATTTATCTTCTATGTCTCATCCCATCTGCGGATATGATCATGCAGCCCTCGAGTGGTCGCTTAGTAAGTTAATACAAAAATGAAAATTGTCAAATGAGTTAGTTTTATCATGATCTGAAGCAGTTGTATTTTTCATGTACTAAAACTTTTTTGTGTTGTTGGTGAGCATATCATTAAAGGAAATGGTGGATGAACATGATGCTGATCTAAATTATATATAGCGTCGCTCTATGATGGAAGCTAGGATGCTTGAAACCTAATTAAGCTTCTAAGTTTAAGTTTATCGATCGTTTAGGATTTCAAAAGCAACTTGTCTGCTGTTTTTGCGTTGCCCTACTCCATTAGCTAACTTTAATATAACTCTTAATTATCCAGGTTTTAAGGAATTTTCAAATTTTCTTTTATGTTTTCTGAAACACAAGTTGAATATATTTAAGGCGTATAATGAATGACTACCCTTTTAAAGTGCATGATTTGTTTTTAAATATTGAAAATTACATTTAGAAATCTTTATTTCTCCGCTTGTTGGTCAAAAAACAATGGTATATTGTTAATGCTATCTAATATTTTTATTGGTTAGGAAAAATATTGTGACTGATGTATACAAAGTTTGTATTTAGGGTTCAGTAGTACAAGTTTTAAGTACTAAAATATTTAAAAAATGCAGTTCCCGTTGTTTACATTGAAGTCTCATTGCTGCAACACTGGAAGTAAATTTTTAGATCTTTTATTCACTGAATGCATTAGTTTTTTAATTTGTACGAGGACACGTGAAGTTCATCAGTGAAATGTCGTCGCTAATATATCGGATTTAAATTCACGCTTTCGTTTCTTCGAGGCTATATTAAAAAATTAAGGTCTTTGTGATTCTATTTAAAAAATTTTAAATGAATTACAGTTTGGTAAATACACATGGAAAAGATTTAGATTTACTGTAGTAAAATCTGACATTATTGCCGTCACTGCCTCAGATGTACAAAAAAACTGTGTTTCGAGTTACGGTATCGGTAATTCCTCGTCTATCTCTAGTTCAGTAAAAATATTTTATAAACGTCGCTGTATCAAGTCTTCACGGTTTCTGTTGAGATTTAACAGTTTGATCCTGAAACCTAACATTAAATTCATATTTTTAGTTTCATCTAGTCTGAAATAACAACCTATGGCCAATTATGACCTCGTGGGATAAAAACATTCTATCCTATTCTGACGATGAAAAAATCTACTTCAAATTATTATTTACAGTTAAACAGTAATCCGTGAAAAAATAACTGCGTAGAAATTTCGGCAATTACGCAAACACAAATCGCTTCGATGGAGAGGGACATATCGAATCAGAGTTCCTGGAATGTTAAGGAAAGTAAACCGTGATTTGATAATCACGCTACGTTAGATTTATGCGTCCTTAATTTGATGACGTGATTATAACATTTTTGGCCTCCTGACCGTCTCCCTGAGCTGAGCAATTAAGCTCTTTCCTACTTCCTGTGTTCGCACGTGTAGGACTGGCGATGAGTGCTTTCCTCCACTTGATGCGGAGGGTGCGAGTTCTTAGTAATTTTACCTGCAAGCTATTTTCAACGCGAAGATTTTTGTAATCCCACCTTTAGATAAATTTTACTCGCGTTTGTATTCATTGTTGAAATTTATTTTTCTCTTACTACATGCAAGCACCTGAGCTGAAGTATTTAGTCTTCGATAATTTCTCTTTGTGTACTCGCAATTTAATACTTAACTACGTTCATGCTTGAGTTTGTGTGGACTAAACAGATAATTTATTAAATGATCGCCTCTGGGGTTAGCTTTTCAAAATAACTACTGTTTGACCTTAAGGTAGTGCTCAAATTGGATGCTTTATCCTATTGCGACCCAGTTTCTTATACCAGACTAAGAAACTGCGTAATATCAGACATGTGAAACTGTTTTGGAATGAATTTTTATATCCGTTTTTTTAACACGTTAGCTGCCGTTTAAAATTTAGAGCTTAAAATTAGACCTTGAAATGATGCACATGTGCGTCAAGCGGAAGCAAACGTGTTAAACCTCAAAACCTTAACGTTAGGTTATAATTTAGTCTCTGAGAATAAGTCTAGCTTTTTTGTAGGAATTCATATTTCTGTCTTCTTTGGCATTGGTTTCGACTACTACGTGTTTGGAGGCGTAGTGTGTACTGAAATATAATGCTTTGTATTTTGCGCAATTTAAGTAGAAAAGAAGATCAAAAAAGACACTTGCAACCATAACATTTCATTGGTTCTAATTCACATGATACGGTAAAGTAACTTTCGAAAAGAATGAGCGTTTCGACTGGAAAGGTCATTTTCTACATCTGTAAAAATTGAATACCATATAATCAATTGGTAAATTAAACGAGGAAACATTTCAGCACAAGAAAGAATGAAATACTTGAATCGTTTTCAAGGGGGTAAGTAGATTGCGCATTATTTAACACGGTAAACTGAACAGCAACAGATCTGAAATCAAACTGATGCTCCACTTTGTTCAAACGAGCCACGATGAGTAACCAAATATCTGTTTTATATTTGTTTTCTCAATAAGTCTGTTGCTTTTTATAGGTATTTATTATGAAACCATTTATTTTGAAAATAAACACTTTCGCTTGTCTCATTTGTTGTGAGTTTCTCAAAGTAACTTAAATGTTTGTTTTTATTACCGTAGGCTTTCGACATATCTCGTTACCTAATGCTGCGGACACTCGGAAAATTATTGTAGGAAATGAAAGATCTCATTTTTCTTCATTCTCCTAGGTATTGTTGATGGTTTTATCATCGACAGACAGCGCAATAACTGACGGATCATTTTTTAAATAATTTGCTATTTATGGGCGTACAAAGTATTTCGGAGCTTATACTCAGTATCAGGTGTATATTGATATATACACTACAGTGTTGAACTCATTAAGAATTAATTCAAGTTTCGAAAATACTAGTAAAATTAATCCAGATGCAGTTGTGTGGTGGGTCTGCTATGCTAGTGACATTTGCCAATTTTCAAATTTTCTCGAATGGTGTCAATCTTTATCCTAATTTCTATTGAAAGTTTTCATTGTGCAATCACTTGTTAATTTGCTAACAATTATTGTAAATCTTACATGAGTGACACTTCCCGTATGATACACAAACTTCAATTTCCTAGGTAATATACATATTTTTTCAATAGAATGTGTTTCTTTAATGCATATGAACGGATCTCTTACATAATATATTATATTTTGTCGAATCACTGGTTAACTATATATTCCAAGCTTTTCACAAGTTCTCAGTTGACTACTGCAGGATTTGATAATTATTTACATCAGAGTTGATAAAAAGCGCCACCAGTTGGACATTTCCGTGTTCCTGGTTTGGTTGTTGTTTGTAAAACTTCACATGGCAGAGGATCGATCACTTTGCTGTCACAGCGCCCGATGGAACTCTGTTATGCATGTTTTCCTGCTCAAAATAGAACCATCGGTTAACGAGCTGATGACGCGCTTTATAGATATCACTCACATTTCACTCTTTTTAGTTCCATATTTCGTCAGAATTAATTACTGAGATCAGGATTGTTGAAATCAAAGCTAGGATTAGAAAGCGTTTAGTATCAAACTGCGCGACTCTATAGCATATATAGCGTTTGATTAACATTCTTTTGAACTGTTTGTGAAGTATGTGAACTGTTTGTGATTTGTTTGTGATTTGAATGTGAACTGTTTGTGAATGTTTTCTTCCGTAAAACGTATGAATGTGGGAACAAGTTGACACTATAATACTTATCTTGTTCATAAAATATTTACTACTTTCATCGATTGAATATTTACTAGAGCTCTTCTTACTGTGTTGAGCCAAAGTTTATTCCGTGACCAGTCCAACAACTTAAAACTTAGTTATTGATTGACCTTTGAATACGCACAATGCGATGAGGATGTTTTATTGCACGAGTCTAGCTTTTTTCAGTGCAGGTATTTACCGTTTTTTGAGCTACGGCTAGCTTTCTAATTTCAAGCAAGACTTGTTTCATTTCTATCGTTAATTCCATTATAGATTTTTTTGGCTGAATTCGTTGAATTCATGGTAGATTTGTGTAACATTACGAAATTTGGATACGAATATCTAGATGTCTGTGCATGGTGGAAACGAGATTCTGCACAATTATTGTACTGGAAGGAAACTTGACAATGTTAAGGAGGAAATAAAGTATTGGTTTTAGGTACCAAAAACATTAGTGAGCTTTGAAAACTTTTCATGTAGGAATATACCACGGCAACTCGTAAATTGTGAGAATTTAAATTCCAAGGGGAATGGTGTACTTGTGGAATAGGAGATGACGGTTAAAATGGTAATTCATTTGAAATTTCTTGGCATTTTTTCCGTTGAGCAGCCGTTGGGATCAACTCCTGAGCAAAATGGCTTCCTCCTGACGGCTTGCAATTTACGTTGCAACCAAAGTAAAAGTTATTTCTGAATTGCTTGCGATCTAATTTCTATTTCTTTGGGACATTGAAGAAAGTTGTCTTTCAAACTGTGAGGAATTTCAATACTTAACAGTAGACGTACTGAGCTTCTCTCTTAATATTGGTTTTCTCCAATTTTTTTCTATCCAGCTTTGTGAAAGTTATTTGAAAACACATGTCACTTATAATCGATTTTTTAGGTTTCGAGGGCAAAACAAGCAGACTGCCGTGTTCAGTTTGAGGCTATAAATTTTGATACTTAAAGCAACACTACAAGGGTCTTGTCTGCAGCTGTCATCGTAAATTTACGGCTCACACTTCTTTTAGTAGGCTAGCATGATACATTGGTATGTATGTCCCTGGTGTTGTAGTTATTAGAGTGCAATATACTGGCTGACCTGGCGAATGACTGGCAGAGGCATCAATTCTTTGTGCTTTTAACAATGCGTTTATGAGAGCCCAGAAAAAAGCAAGATGAATTTGAGCTCTTTTGTAAGAAATATTCTTTTGAAAACTGTTGTGCACGAAAGGGAAAACCCTCCGTAAATTTAATTTTCAACCATACTGTAATTCCCAACAACAATACTTAAGCTGTTACGTGCAGCTTTGTTGCACTCGAGACAACAATAATGAGCCTGGTATTCGAAACTGCGCTACTCTCTCAAGACCACTAAAAGCCCTTCAGCCCGCAGTAATGAGGCTGGTGTTGGCTGTCCAGCAGCTGGCGTCTCATTTCCTAGGAGTAGGAGCGATCTCTGTAAGGATGTCAGTGATGTGTGCGCTCACAATCCTGCTCATTAGCTGCCGTCACAGCCGTGCTCTGCTTACCACTGCCCAATTATAATACAAGTCAACCGCTAGGACATCAACTTTGTGATGCTTCGTCTGTTTATCAAGGCAGAATATTTTACTGAGACACTAATACGTACGTGAATTCATTAACACTTTTGATTCTAGCCGCCCAAATGTATTGTTACACAAGCCAACTGCAGACATTTATGTTTGTGATGCTGCTCTCACTTATCCGCAGTTTTCGGCTTCGAAGGCAATAGTAACATTTCGTTGGTCATCATTATTTTAACGGAATAAAATTTTATCATCGACAGACAGCTTGTCACTAATTAGCTTTTTCCTACATTAGAAATCGGTAATCGTTATTTGCATGTGCCACTATCGCAACGTGAAAGTTAGACTGAACTGCTGCTACTGCCTCTTGTTTTATCAAGATCCATCTTTGGAATAAAGATCTTTACAATTATTATTATTATTATTATTAATGTTATTATTATTATCAGTGTTTTAGTATTTTGCTGTCTAAGAGTTGATTTAATTTGCGTTGGAATTTCACTGAGAACGAGGAGATGATTTACTGTTTTTTTTATCTTATCAATGATTTTATTAAATCGAGGGAGCTTAGTCTTTGTTTATAATTGCTTGCATGTTAATTTAAAGGAAATAAGTTAATCCTTACTTACACTACTTTCAGTACAAATTAACAGCCTTTTTTGAATAAATCACCAGATAATCTGGATTTATGTGTCCATTTCAATTGGATTCTCGAATTTAGTTGCTTTACAATTATCAGATGTACAAAGTTACATATTAGTTGAGAAAATGTATTTCATTTGGCACGCATTGATGCATTAATGAATTGTAGCTACAAATTAATTAGAAACTGGTTTAAGTTATTTATAAACGTTGAACAATTTGAATTAAATTCCTGACGTAAACTCCACACAATTTGATGACGTCATTATAACTTGTTCACACGTGCCGTCCTCCGAAGCTAAGCAATTAAGTTCTCTCTTCTTGTGACGTTCAGGGAACTCCTGCTTTGCCCCTCCCTCTGCCTCGGAGCTCCATCCCAGAGATTTGTGCGAGCTTAATTGCTCAAGTTCATTTTCATGAAAACGAATTCGTTGAAACAAATTGTATGTACTAGTTTTTTCATTGCTACTGTGAGTTTAAAGTAGCAGAAGCACGGGACTACTCGTGTCATATGATTATGACCAGGACGAAGGATGCGGAAACATGACACTAAATATAAGTAGCAATTGTTTAAAGTTAAGCTATACAAGTTAATCTGAAAACTTACGAGCATAAAACTGTGTAACCGTAATTTACAAGGTCACGCAGGAAATTTTGAATGTGCAATCATATACCCGGCATCAGAACACTCCCCAAACTTTGCTGCGTGATCGTAATTTCTAAGTTTCATCTATTAGCCGAGGCTAATTGTGGCAAACCTTTTATTAGCCTTTTAGAAGATTATTATAATAGATGATCTTAACCTGAGTCTCGGGAAAAATTACAGAGGTTTTCTAATAATATGATACATTCATTTTCGTGGCTTCACATTCTATGTTTAGCTTCTGTCCCTCCTTTCATTTGAGTTGATACGTCAGCTCGACAATGTCGAAAATGTGTTGTTGTGCATAATATTTTGTCTACAGATTATGCTTGTAATAATTTCCAAGGGACAGCAGGTTTTGGTAATAATGGTGGTAATTCAACGGGAAATTTTGATCAAATTTTCCGGTGGAGTTGCTCGTGTGATGCTTGGGGTGAGCAGCATGTGTGAGACGAGCGCTTCTCGGGGCAGACTGTGGTCTTGTGTTTTGTGTCCTGTTGTCTGCACTAGTCACTGCTGGAGTGTCCTGTTGTTTGCACTAGTCACTGCTGGAGTGTCCTGTTGTCTGCACTAGTCGCTGCTGGAGTGTCCTGTTGTCTGCACTAGTCGCTGCTGGAGTGTCCTGTTGTTTGCACTAGTCACTGCTGGAGTGTCCTGTTGTCTGCACTAGTCACTGCTGGAGTGTCCTGTTGTCTGCACTAGTCACTGCTGGAGTGTTCTGTTGTCTGCACTAGTTACTGCTGCAATGTCCTAGTTTGGCACTAGTCACTGCTAGAGTGTCCTGTTGTCTGCACTAGTTACTGCTAGAGTGTCCTGTTGTCTGCACTAGTTACTGCTGCAATGTCCTAGTTTGGCACTAGTCACTGCTGGAGTGTCCTGTTGTCTGCACTAGTCACTGCTGGAGTGTTCTGTTGTCTGCACTAGTTACTGCTGTAATGTCCTAGTTTGGCACTAGTTACTGCTGTAGCATCATGTTCGGCTTCAGTTACTTCTGTTGCATCCTCCTGTTTGCACTACGTTAGACGCTAGTTGTCAGTTCGATATACGCTTAAAGATACCTGTAAGAGAAATTATATCGAATCGATAAGTGTACCAATTGCAAATTATTTGAAATCAGACTCTTATTTAGAAAATTATCAGAATTTTGGTTACGCGAACTTAGTTTAGAAACCTCTGTCGATTATTTTGTTAAGTGTAACTGAATATTGTACAAAATTCAATTAAAAGGTTAGTCTTCACGTTATCTCTTTTTTCTCTAATGATTTAAGGTCAACAGGTCACCTGCAAAATACGCAAAATTAAGGGTCACTGGATGGGGCAATACTGCATCAACATCAGAGTAAGGTAACATTAATGGTGAAAACTAACGGCAACGATATAAGGGCAGTGTTGATAGAAAAAACAGAATTGATGAAGAAAATATCGGTCTTGGTGAGCAGTGATCCATTATGTCTCGTGACGCTTTCTGCGCCCACTCTGAAAAAAATTGAAGAAAAATTAAAAGTGATTCTCGCCAACGAAAATAAAAATCTTCAAGTATAATGCAAAATATTTGAAAGAATGTAGCCTGCTCCTGACGAGAATTTTTGGGAAAGTCTTCTATGAGAAAAATTAATTTGAAAACTATTGACACTTTGAATATGATAAAACGAGAAAATATTACAATATGTAGAACGTGCTGAAAGCAGAATAATTAATTTTAAAAATAAACTGATGACTTAGGTAGAAAAATCGTTTGAAGCTTCGACAAATTACGTGGCTTAATCCCGCTCTCATATGATACATTAGTCGTAAGACATAATTATGAAATAAGCTTTCTTAGACAGTGCTCTTCAACATATTTTGATGACTTTGTGCACTTCGTAAAATCTTTAACTTGACTCGGGTACACGTGTTGGTGGTGCCTATGGTCATTAGTACAACATAAGGAGTTAGCGCTTCTCTTGGTATTGTATTGCGGTTCTGTGAACTATATCTTTCCTTTCTTCTTCCTTTCTCGTTTTGGTGCTTGGGGATGGTAATCTTTGTATTTACCTCGTATAACAGCGTCTTTAATATTATTTATGGCATTTTTCCTTGTTAAAAATTTCATCTTATAAGAATACCTTCTGAAACTGTTGTCTTCGAAGGAATACGGTGGTTAAGCTCCGGTATACATAATGATGCTACGAATAACGCTAATATCACAATTGTTATCAGTGTTATGCATATTATTGATATGATAGATGGTATTTTGCATAATTTGTATTCTTAGTTTTTTTACAACCATGAAATCAATCACGTTAGCACACCTACGAAACGGTACTTGGTGTTTGCTGTCTTTAATGCAACGTCAATGTTCACTGGGTAAACATTAAGCTACGTGAGGAGATGATGATAAGAATTCCTGAGGCAAAGGGTAGTAGGAAGAATTTGATAGTCGGATCATTGAATCTGTAACGTTCTGTTGTTCCTCTGATGGGGCAGCAGTTTGTGGAGTCCGAAGATGTGTCCCGAAGGCTTGGATAAGAAAGACTAAAATTTCAAAGATCAGAAAGACAGAAGCGTTACTGCACAGCAACTGGCATCTTATCTCGCAGCAGCCACTGATGTAGTTGTATCGAGGCAAACAGTGTAAAGATGGCATATGCAGAAACACCTTCATTGTCATTGACTTGCTGGATGTCTTTCAGAAGAAGACGTCAACAGAGGAACCATAAACATATTGACTGGATGATCGAACTGTACGTAGGGGATATTCTCCTAAGTGATGATTACAGATTTGGTCTTGCGAGTCATTCTCGGCCAACTGGCAACTTGGAAGAACCTAGCATACAATCTCAGCTCTATAACATTGTGGAAAGAGACGAATATGGAGGGAAATTAATGGTGCGGGTTGGTTTTATGATAACCACGCGCACAGCTTTTTATGAAGCAAGATTAAAGAAGTTAAACTAGCAAAATTTAACTGCCACCTGTTGTCATGACTAGATCTTGGCACCTCATGTTTAGTTGTTTAAAGATACTGTAGGCCCAGACATCCCAATAATGAATGTTTATGCTCGTTTCAACAGGAAACAGGTGGGTGATATCTGGAAACTGAAGTTATTGCATGAATTTGCTTGCTCGCTTTCCTGACCTAAACCTGATATACGAGTAGTATGTCTGGAAGGCGTTAAGGATACGAGCCGCTTCACGTCATCATCCATCAATCATTCTCTAAGGCTTGCATGAATTATGAGCGTTGATACCTAAAAATGAGATCCATTCCCCTATTCACAGTGTCACATCGTTGTCAGACTTGTATTGCTGGCAGAAGGGATAACCACCATGTTGAGTAACAGGAGTCAGTTTTTTGGATGATATGTATGAAATCACACACGCGTAAAATAAAAGATAAAATTGTGTACTTTCACTTCATCATGAACTGTTTCAGGGTTTAATTGATTTTTTCTCGGTATGTTACTATTGCCAAGTATCATATCTAATATAAGAACTATAGAAAGGTGAAATTTCAGTTTATTGGTTTAGTTTTGGACACTACTATAGTTGCTATAGCTAAATTATTGTTTAGGCCTCTTAACACCATGAAGTGGGAATTTTTTGTAACAAAAGTTTTTTCAGTTATCAATTTTTATGCGTTGTTTTAAGTTAGCAGTTAGGATTTATTTTAATAAACTTTTGATCGCATCTTATGCGTCTGAATGAATACAACACCGATTTACCGATTAAGCTGTCGATTTGCATGAGTCTAGTTTTCGATACGATGGAGCCAGTTTATCGATGCACAAATTAATTAATCTTAATAGTAAATTAAAAAACGTGCATTTTATGCGATATGGCAAGAGCTGGCATACAAAAACAATAAAAATTCTTTTCTTTTAATATAGTCTCATACATCGGCGACCTTCGGACTTAAGGAGCGATCATAACAACCATTATTTTTTAAAATTAATTTTGTAACGTAAATTCATAAAAATAGTAAGGGAATTTTTTGCATTTCGAAAATCAAAGAAAATTTCTGCAGCGCTCCAAACCTGTTCGAAAACTCCAGCTTTCATCTCAAAATACGTGCTTCTCAGGCGATGTGAAGTGCCTCATTGAGTAGAACTGAAACTTAACATTTCTGCAGAACTTATTTGACAATTTACAATGAAGAAGCACTTCAGGAAGGGAAAGTTTTAAGCCTCCCTCCGCGAGGTCAGAAAATCGCCGAAAAATCCGTGCAAGTATAATGAACGAAGGTAAACAGGAAATTTTGCAATGAACAAACTACTGCCAACGAATTCTCATGGCGTTTTTTTACGTAGTTACTTATATCAGGTGTATGCATTTCACAAACTATGTGTTCTGAATATGTGAGATATTCTACGAGTTGACTTATAGTCATGTTTATCCACCAAGTTTTCGTATTATATAATATTTTATGGTCAGTACGTTCATTAGTTTACAGTCAAATGCATATCGAAATATATAATAGGTTATGAGGCATTCTCATTTCTATAGCTCCATAATATTATTGTACATAGTCTTTACAATTTGGGATTAATTTTCAGACTTCATAGTATCATTTTGGTATGTTTTATTTTATGATTTCCATTGCAAAAACCTCTGCTACCTCTTTCTTGAATCCATTTTGTAAAGTGACGCCTTGTTTTTGTTCCACGTGGGACAATGCCGCCTTCAAGCAATCGAATAAAAAACCTCGTTACAGTTCAAAATAGAGGCTTCAAATGTTATTTTCCACGTGGGAGTAATTTCCTCGTACGACTTAGTGAATCGCAATGAAAACTTGAAAATATTTGTAAATTTTTTAGAGGTACCTTTGTTTAACAATTTTTTATTCTCCGTCATTAACACCTAATAAATACTTATTGTGTGTATATATGTATGTGTATAGCTTATATTGTGTGCTAGAAGGTACCGTATTTATATTTCGATACCGCTTAGCTACGTATTCTGAAAATAGGCTTGTTGAAAATCGTCGAACAAAATGGTTGTAGAATGAGGCGCCTATCTCGAAAATAAAACTTCTATGCAGCCAAGCTTTACAGTTGATATGAGTTATAAAACAATTGCCGGGCGAACGCGGAAGCTACACAGTTTGTGGCCGACCAAGCGGTTTTTTTATAGGAACTCCCGCCTTTGCAGTAAGATTACTTTCCATTTACGTTATCGAATTATGGTGCATAATAAATAATTCTCTCAGACTGGGCATCCATGACCCGCCGGTGGCGAAAAGCACGAGTGATGAAGTGAACGAATATCTCGCTCAGGCCATCGAGTCGCGTTCCACACACCGCCAGCGCTCTGAATTCTGTCGCCCGCTCCTGCTCTCCTTCTCGCAGAGGCAGATCGAGGAGAAGGTGAGGCGGAAAAACGAGGTGAGAGGAAAAAAGAAATGAGGGAGGCAGATGAATGAAGAGGTGAGTAGCGGATAGAAGAGAAGGTGTCTGTCAATGAACGGGAGAGGTGAGTTTAATGAAAAGCATGACAGACGAAGGAAATGGTGTGTACTATGTGGAAGAGGTGATAGGTGCATGGGGTGTTGAGGCAGAAAATATCGAGTGCGAGAAAGAAATATTAGTACAAATAACGGTCAAGTAATGGTGAAGCACTGCAGTGTGTGTGTGTGACAGGCCAGTAAAACGAATTAAACAAACCTGCTAGAGAAAAAATTACTTCAGAGCTCACAGGCGGTGAATGGACAAAATGCAATTGGAAGAAAAAATCATAGGAATAAAAAAATAGGAAAAAAGATTTGCAACATCGACAAAATTGTAGGTCTAAGTCGGATTATATTAGGCTGAGTTGAACAAGCCAGGAAAATGGTCTCGTGAAGTCCAAAATATCACCGTTAACAAAGTCATTTTACTGAATTTTATGTAAGGGAATAAATTCTAGCACACGAGCTTATATGCAAATTTTCTCATGCATTCGTATGTCAGAGTTAATCCAGCACTGAATTCACTAAAACTTTGAGTTTGAACTATCTTTTTTGTTTGTTACTGCAGAAATAATGAAATGGAATGAGTCCTGATGATGGCCAAGCTTATTATTGTTTTCTAATTCCTTCAAATAGAAACTGTTTGTGCAAATTCAGACGTTGAGAGTTTGACCGTAACATCGATTTCAACAGGATTCAAATCACACTCTTGAAAATTGTCATGCAATTTGAGTGCCATTACTCTGTTCTGAAAATGTGGATAAGACTTGAAGTGATTACATTGAATCAATTCACGAATAATGAAAAATATTTAGAAATATTATTATAAATATATTAAATATATATAAATATTTTTTTTTAGATTTGAAAAATGTTGTAATTGTTATGCAATGAAAAAGCATGACGCAAGTTGATGTAGAACGTTTCCTAGTGGCATGGTTTCTAGTTATAGAACTGACTTGAGACTTATCTCATACATGGCTCATTGATTCGTACACAGTGTATATTAATATGTCTGATTACAATTTCCAATTACTTCTATCGTTATTTACAAATTAATATGGCAGATAAAAATTTAGGATTGTTCTCAGCAATTTGTTGTTAATCAGACCAGGTAGTTGGAGTTGAGGGTGAAAACGACGGACAGTTTATGATCGAGTCATTCTGTTGACTCGATGCAGTTGAGAAAATTGCGACTGGTGTGTATGTAGTTTACCCAAATTTTATCGGCCGAGGTAGACTTTGTCACGAGATTCGGCACCGAAGACACAAAATAAACATAGGTATTGCATCGCTTGAACATGTGTGGGAGACGAACGTGTGAAACTTGTATGTGAGACGAACATGTAAACTTGTGTACGAGATGGCAATCTGAGAAGCACGAACACAATTTTCACAATTTTTTTTGAAGCATGGACACAATTTTCCTCCGTGTTTGAAGTGAATATTCTAGTCAAGTAAATGGAATGTGTATCATTCGCTGCCGAGTTGAAACTACCATGAATAAATTTCATTCCAATATTTGAACAATTTTGTAGTTTTTTCAGCAATCGAGTAAAGGCTCGTGATTGATCTGTGGACAACGTTTATTTGCACATTTGAAATAAGAGCGTTCTTTAATTCTGTTTTGATGTTATATCGTTTATGTGTTCTTTTACCAGTTTTAAATTCAGTGATATTTCAAACAGCAATAGGTACTATTTTTGTACCGGTTAACAAACAAAATCAAAATGTCTCTCACATTGAAGGTTAGAACTGTTCAGGATTAATTTTCACGTGCTGAATCAAAATGCGATCTCAAATTTTCTCTACACATTTTTATGTGCTCAGTTTTCCATTTTCTTGTAATATAGCACTATTACCTTCTCACTATTATTTAATTATTAAAATATGTATATTGTGGATTTTTATTACGTTATTCAATGCATACTGTAGTTCTTACTAGTACACATTGCTGTGGAGGAGTCAAGATATATTCTTAATGTGCATATTATTTTTTGGAACCTTGTGATTATGGATACTAGAAAATAATGCTAACCTTTAGTGTACTATGTCAGAGGTTTGAAGAGAACTAACTAACTATTCGATTACCTGATACTGCTGCCTGGTCAGAGTTGAACGCTTCAATAAGAAGAACAAACATACCTTGGATCATCCTGGTATCCCTACAGTCATTCAACAACTGGCACATAGTGCTGGAGTTACTGCATCAGCATTTATTGAGCTGACGAGGTCTTGTATGGCAAAAACCAAAAATAGATAGAATGGGACAATTTTTTCAGGCTTACAGTTACGGTTCTTGTCTCTCTGCCTCTTTGTATATGGAAAAATGAGCCGTTTGGCTCGAGAATAGACCAAACAGCTCGTTTCTATTGCCTTATTCTATTATTGTGCCAATGTATGCTGATTCTTTTAATTTCTAAATGCTGGTCGTCGGCAATAACAAGCTAAACATAATGTGCTGAAGTTTGGCGTTGTAGTTCATGCAACTAAATTATGAGGTTTGCTAGAAGCAACAAATTGAGTCATTTTGAATTATAGTCATGACCATTCTTAAGCTATAAATAATTTTAACCATACGTAATTTAAACTTTCTATCCCTAGCAAACCACACGAAAACCATAATTCTGTAGTCCACTTTACTGCAGACTGAGGACTAGCCTAATTAGTTGGATGTGCTGTAAGACAAACGAATGATTTCAAGGAAAACTAAAGATAAATCTAATGCATGAAATTTGGTTCGATTGAATAATTTATACTAATTATAAAGCGGAAAAAATTCAATGGTGCTAAAACGATGACGAAAATCATTATGACCCTAATTACTTTCCTTCAGTGCTAGTGGGAGAAGAATTACGTATGTGATAATGCTTAATCACTAATATTTAACTGTGAGCAATGCAATACCATGAACTTTTCTCACTCGAGAAAAGTTTATGGTATTGCGGTCATTGAATTAATTTCAATTATACCACAAATTTGAGTGCATGATTCCAATACTATAATTGGGAGTAACTCGTTCATTTGTGTCAATTTTCCCCCCAGTACTGTCGGGAGCGTGACTCGATGCTGGCTGCCTACTTCTCGTTCTCGTGGTTGACGCTCGTAGCGTGCTACGTGGCACACGCTATAGTCGTCCCTGGGTGAGCCTTTAATGTTCCCCTCTAACATCTTCCTCCGACTCAGTTTAACAACAACACTTGGTTTGCAGGACACTCTGAGTAATTGAATATTACATGGTGGTGATTGCCCTATGTGCACTATTTATTTAAAGGCAAGATGCTCTATGCTTTATTCCTGTTAATTATTGGTATTTCCTACTGATGCCCCGTAGTAGTCTATTTATGCATCTGCTCTTTTCGTCTAAGGGCGGTGATATCGTAGCTCGTTTTACTACCACACGCTTAATTATTTTGTTCCACAAAATTATCGCCCACTTGTTTAAAACTATTCACAGTCTCAAAACTCGTCAATGCAACCTTTTAGAGAGTCCGGAGTAGAATTTCACCTGAAAATGAGCGTTCTAAGTTTGAAGTTTTCTGTCCACAGGGTTCCTGAGTGGACAGGCATTGCAGTCGCTGGGCTGTTGCTAGTGAGCCTGTGCTTGCTTGTCATTGTGGTGGACACGTTTGAGGTGAGGCAACATTCTCCAGACTGTCCTTCCTCGAAAGAACTAACAGAAGAGGCAGGAAGAATGTCATGTGTCAAAAACAGTTTTACGGATTTGTGTACTCTGTAATTATCATTTAATTATCATTTTAATGTGCATGTTGTTAGGCGTTTCCTTTTGATTGCTCAATCGGCATATATTCATAATTTCTAATACATTCACAGTTTCGTCATTAAGAAATTGTCCAGAGAGGAAAGTGCTTTTAGTAAACAGGAAAGAACTCAGCAAGCAACTTGTATCATTTGAATCCTTGCAGGGTGATTTCTCTCCTCCTGGATAGGAACATCCGGGCTTAATTGGTCTCGAAATACACAGCAGAAACTTTTAATATGTAAGAAGTATTCCCTGACAATAAAGTAATTTTTTAACACCTCTGCTAATGTCCCTGTTTGGTGCAATGCTGGCAACTAAAAATGACTTGCGGCTGCTGAAACGTTTGAATTATATGGAAATTACAATTCAATTCACGAGGTTCCATATTGTGCTCTGTGCATTATATATGTATACAGTTTCACTTAATAATGTATTAAATATTATTTTTATCTTGTATTTGGAACGTTTTTTATAAATGTATGCTTCCTACATAAACGATGCTTAATTTAAAGCACAATTGTGCACATATCGTATAGTTAATCATTTTCAAAATTCAAGAAAGAGACGCACATTCAAATGGCAAAGAATGTTCAAATGGTGATGATTTTAACAGCCTGAACAGCTAATTAACATGGCTATAATGTTCTGGGTTTATTCTTCAATTTTTCCCATTTGGTTTCTCTCCAGTGTTCTACTAGAGGCTGGTTCATTTCGACAAAGTTTTCTGTTTGTGTCCTCGATTTACAGTACAACTTATGATGTGAGGTACATAGACTTGATATTTGTTCATAACTATTGCCTCAATCTTTGTCATTAATCAGATGAAACTTGATTATTCCTAAAATTTCATTACGAGACGGTAAATTTGTTTTTAAACTGGTTATTTTGATGTATGCAGAAGGCACCGAGTTGGCTGCGCCGTACAAGCGCGGATATCAACAACAACAGGACGCTGGGCCAGATGATTGCTTCGTTTGTGGTGCTGGTGCTGTTTGTGTGCTCTGTTGCGCCACTGGTGAGTATTATTGCTGTTGTTGCCTCCGCTCATCCCTGCCAAAACAGGTCAGTCATATCAGCTCTGACAATGACCTTTCGCAGGACCAATAGAATCTGCATTAGAAGGACCAATAAGGTCCCCTGTTTTGCAAATGCTCTACGAGTGATGGGCAGGCATGCATGCCTAGTTTGTAGTTTATTGTTGATGTTGTCAGTTGTTGCTGATAGTTTTACTTTTTTGGCTCTCCCCTCTGCTTCTAGTGAAGAGGTTATAGTGTGGTTCGTATTATCATTAGTTCACACTGCGCTACTGCTAGTCTAGACTGAGCCTGTATTGTTAGTCATAAAAAGCTGACGTTATTGGTCACGTTATTACTAAAGAATGATATTTACTCTTGAGTTAATATAATTACATTTGATTATCCAAATATTCATCTTATTTGAGTTGAACTTGACCGGACTTATATTATTCTTGACTCAGCTAATATTATTGATCTTTATTGTCATATTAACAATTCTTATTGTTTTAATATCAATGGTGATAGCTATTATTGTTATTAGGCTATTATGAATCCTGACTGTGGTCATATTATTGCTCC
Source organism: Trinorchestia longiramus (assembly GCA_006783055.1). Taxonomy (NCBI): domain Eukaryota; kingdom Metazoa; phylum Arthropoda; class Malacostraca; order Amphipoda; family Talitridae; genus Trinorchestia; species Trinorchestia longiramus. The sequence goes on from VCRD01000030.1 coordinate 781,753, forward strand.
TAACTATCCAACGATTATTACTGCCGAGTCTCACAAGTCACCTCACACGATGTGCATTCCCGTAGCGCCCATATGAACTGTCTTTCCGTATAGTTCTTTTTACTCACATGGAATACCGGACCATATGCTTTTTTCATGAACACGGCTGCTTAGAGTAGCCTTAAGTTATAGAACAGGTGTGCATTAAGTTTATCTTGAATGCAAGATTAAAGTATAAATAGAAGTATCTCGTGCGAAGCTCTTACGCCGCCTCCTCAGTCCATTAGATGTTCTCCAAGTCTTGACGGTAAACTTCATCTGTGTGAGCTTTTACATTCCTTGGAGGGGACTCATTCCCCTCACTGGTTTCTGAAAGCTCTGCTACATTTCCTGCTCCTACGTGACTTGCTGCAGAAGGCTTACAAGACCAAGAAGTAGTGAGAGCCGTGTGTTGAATTCGACGATACAAAAACGATTATTTCATTCTTCATTCACACTTCGAGGGGGGTTGTGATAAATTATAAAGTGACAGCACCTTTAAAAATTAATCACCTTTGGTAAGTAGTGTTGGCTTTCCTATCAGACATAAAACAGAAAACGCGCACAGTGTGATGCATTCATTAATGTTGAAAAATCCTCAATATTTCTTATTAAATTGTGATACTATTTAGTATAGGTTAATGATTGAATAGACAATTCAAACTTGGTTTCTCATTACCTCGTAATGATAATTTTCCCAGAAATTTCTATTCCTAATACATGTTCCAAATTATATTTGATGAGAAAATTTACAACGAAACATAACATTTTATTGTCGTTACTAGCAAAGACCCGTGTTTGTAGATCGATCAAATTAAACTTCAAGTGGAATGGAAAATCGATAATTATGCATGGAATGATCGACCAGATGTCAGTGTTACTGAGTAAGTTGACGAATGTCGTTTGAGTTCTGACACTCGCTGTGCGTAGATGTCGACGTGCACGATGAGTTGAATGAATTGTTGGTGGAAAAAGATATGAATTTACAATAAGCAGTAAGTGTAATGTTGATGTAAATGCTCTATTGATATTTTGTTCTTAATTTATCCGTATGAAAACCTAAAAACATAATAGTGCCTTGATTATAAGAAATTACATTACACCAAAGATTAAATTAGCATACCATAGGGAAGATTTTTGACTAATGATATTTCCGTATTGCTCTGTCTTTATTTTGTTCTTCCATTTAGCCACTGTGGCTTGACATTAGAAATGTTGCTTCGAACGTACAGCTCAGTTTAGATCTGCCAACGTAAGCAATTTAGAATATACTTTATTTTGATGAATTCTATTATGAATTCCAGAATGTAAATATGAAAGTTAATGGAGGATATGTTGTTCTATGTGCAGTTTTTATTCGATTTGAGTACATACAGCGAGTGCGTGTTCGAAGGAAGCTTCGGCAACGATACCAACGAAACTTCTACTTTCATCATGGATGAAGACACTGAGCTACAAAGCACTGCAAGCTCGGTCTTGAGGACGAGCTATGAAGTTGAGTTCAACAGCTCTGTGTTTGAGTTGAGTGAGCTGGATGTAAACGGAACCTCGACGATCGAGATGGAGTACAATTTTACTCACGTGAGTTACGAACTTGAATGCTATGAGTTCTAATACTGTAATAGGTTGGAATAGTGGACTCTGCAACTCAGCGTTGCTTCACATATCAGCCTGAAAATCAAAATGTAACCTGAATATTGGGCTATAATGTGAGTAGAAGAAAACAAATAGATACGTAAGGTGGATAAAATATAATATTCAAAGGATATTCATTTTCATTCTTGTAATGCAATGATTTACAGTTAATTTTCATGTACTACAAAAGACGTGTCTCTTGTTTATCGAAGTTTTTCTTAGCACTTTACGTCATCCACCAACATGAATATATATGGTGAATCCTGCTGTACAATGAATAATTGCTACGCTTTTGCATTGTTTACATTGTTTAGTTTTAGTCCATTTGAAATGAGGGTATAACGTCATTGAACGATATTGAAACAGACTTCAATATAAAATGCGTCATAGTAAATTTTAACGTATTCGAAATCTGCTGTTTTATCTTTTTATAAACTGTTCATCTGCTGTTCCATGAGACTAATATGCAGTTTGTGTATCTATTGTAATTGTTAGTGTTTTTTACTATGATTTTATTGTTGAACTGTGGTTTTATTTATGATACATAAGTTATAGTACTTGCATTTATTTCTCCATAAGAAATTCAATTATTCATTGGCTTTCAAAGGCTTTATACTCTCTGTCTGATTTCATGCTTTGATTTCTCAATTTGGACAGACTTGGTTTGAACAAAATTCGAGAGATAAATTTTTTTAGTATCAACACACGGGTTTAAATCACCCCAAAAATACAATATATATATATATATATATATATATATATATATATATATATATATATATATATATATATATATTTGAGTGTTGATGTACACTTTTGACTCGTTAATAATATTGATTAATAAAATTTGTCATTACTCACTTTCATACTAGTGGAGAAGCTGTGCGACATAAGTTTATATTTATCGTTACGGCTTATTGTAAATCTGTCTAACTTTAGGCAAATGCTGAACTTTGACCTAATTGAAGCAGGTGTTAGTCATTGTTGGCAAATACGCAGCCTAATTAGGCCGTGGAGAACAATAATGCACAATTACATAAGTGATTATTATGAATTAACAGGCATAAAGTCTCCATGTTTCCGCGGTAATGGGCGACCTCGTCATTCATAATGGGCGACCTCGTCATTCATAATGGGCGACCTCGTCATTCTCTTTAATGTTTACTTCACTAGCCCAGTGCCTGCTTTGTCTGAATTACATTCCAAATCTAATTGCAATTACAGTGATGGCT